>RBNK01000017.1:0-65637 GCA_003990785.1 Endogone sp. FLAS-F59071 | reverse complement strand
AAAAAAAAAAAAAAAAAAAAAAAAAAAACTTTCAGTCTTCCCTATTAACGGTTCGCAAGTATATACACGCTGGGATTTTGGGATCTCATTGATATAATATACATCCTGTATTGATGACTCTTTTTCTCTCTCTCTCTCTCTCTCTCTCTCTCTCTCTCTCTCTCTCTCTCTCTCTTTCTCTCTCTTTTTCACCTTGTGAGCTTGGAAAAAGTCCCTCCGCCCGCTCCTCCATCAATTTATGCGGTGTACCCAGATCTTGATTGCTAAACGGGAATGGAGATTATTTATGCTGATGAATCGCGGAATGTAAAGAATGAAACTAGTGTTTTTTATTTATTTTATATCAATAGATTGTGTATAGATATTAAATATGGGATGTTGTCGAACGAACATAATTGTCTTGGATAATTTTTGGTTCCTAAAAAAAAAAGGGGGGGGGCATCGTTTTGCTGCATGCTGTTCCAGTCGAATCGTTCGTCGAATTATTTGCAGGCAATCGCTTTTGCTGGTTGTTGCTTGAATGGGCGGGTCCAAAGCTTCCAGGAATTAAAGGCAGCCGGAAGTAACAGAGAAGGGTTTACAACTCCGAGGGGTTTAGGAAAGGTTTACAGGCAGCCAAGAAGGGTTTATCAACTAGAATTTACAGGCACCCGGGGGAATTTAACGACCTTGGGGATTACACGAACGACCGTATGACATTCCTAATTAATCCACCAAGGAAAGTTCGCATGTGTGCAGGATCCGCTACCAAACCTGCAATCCCGCAGTTCATCGCACACGTGCGGGATCCGCCAGGTATCCAGGAGGGGCTTACATGCAACCAGGAGGCATCTGAAAGAGGCTTACAGGCCGAAAGGTTTATACGGGCAACCAGGGGTTCTCAAGCACCCAAGAAGGGTTTACAGGCAATCGGGGGGTTAACAGGCAACCTGAAGGGTTTGCACACAGCCAGGAGGATTTTACAAGGTGGAGAGTATTTACAGATAACCAGGAGGGCAACTGAGAGGATTTTACCAATAGGTTATCATTATCATTATCATTTTTATTTTATTTTATTTTATTTTTAAAAGTAATCGGTAAATTATTACACCTTTTAAAATAAAATTATTTGTGAATAAATAGTCTGTCAAGTTATTGACTAAATAATTATATGTACACTAGAATATGCTCGGTGCGATCAAGTTCTTTTCCGGCAATGGCTAACTGTTAATAACAAGTCGTACCAATTTAATAATTAATTTATGATATTATATTTTACTCCTCGCCGTCTCCCTCTACTTTGATTGTGCGCACTCTTGCTCTCTATCTTTGCATATATGGTTTTTAGCACTACATTAGTGTGGTGGATCTGCTATGCTGAACAAGTATGCTCATCTCTTACTTGATGTTAGTGAACTTCCTTTCACCGGGAAATAAACAAAGGTGGCACCCCTTCTGAAGTAAAATTAATAAGTGTACCAATCTCTCTAGGTAAAGGGACTGGTATACACATACTTAATAGAAAGTTAGGTATCTTTTTTCATTTTTATATTATTTAATTTTCTTCATTCCACAAAAGCCAATTGATGAACTCTCTCGAGAAAAAGCCTGTTTATCAATCTAGAAATATACATAAGCTCATACCCTATTATAAGCCCCACCTATTTATATTTTATAGCATTGGCATGAGCGCAGATATATTTATTCGAGAATGATGTAGCGACAAATCGAAATACGTAAACTATACTGGTAGCTATACGGAAAGAACAAACGTACAACCATTGATGCCTACTTTAAAGAGGAACAGAGCGCCTTTTCAGTATAGATACAATGATATTGATGGCACAGAGACACTCAGCGTGAATCCTCCTTCACTACCCCAGAACGCGGACCAACCATCTGCATTGGCATCGCCTCCTGCCCAGACCCAGACCTCATAGAAGTGATCACTATCTACATAAATAGACGCAGATAGGGGACCATGGCCCGCGGTTCCGCCGCCCGAATTCCACAGGGTGACCTTTTGATCAACGACGGCTTGTATGAATTCACCTTCTAGGGTGTATTCACCAACATAGATCCCAAAAAATCCGTAAGTATTACAGTAATCAAAAACATAATAGCACCACCAGTCGAACTTGTAACCCGGATTGGCCGATATTTGTAAGTACCCGTTGGTAGTAGAGGGTCGAAAATAATCTCCAACAGCGCCTGCGCACGATACTGCCTTACCGTCCGCCCCAGTATCGCCTGTGCAGCTAATAACGCCGGTATTCGCAGATGCGCTGACCGGGGGTTTTGGGCTGCTTCCCGACGTGGCCCACCACGTCCACCCCCATGTGAATGGCAGTTTTTCAGTCACGGAAGAAGTCTGTCTCTTGAGGTTCTTGGAGACACTAGTGTGTGCATCCGTATGATGAAGCACCTTGTGGCGCGTAGTGGCTACTGTTGCCTTAATGTCGGTGCTGTTCTTCTCTATTGCCAGATTGCGGAGTGCACGGAAAGTCACTTCTTGCTGAGGAAGTTGATCGTTAAGACGCGTCTGGTCATCTTTGAATTGTTGTTGAAACAAGGCAGTGAGCTTGGCTTGACTGCTTTCGAGAATGTTGTGTGGTGGCACCCAGTGTAACAGCCTCTTGTCTAGAGAGCCGGGATTGGGTACGGCGACAGAAGCTGTAAACCGAAACACACATTTTTAATAATATGATTTTGAAGATTTAATAATGATATAGAATATACTTACAAGAAAAAAATGGCGCGACGGCAAGAACGTAGACGATGGCAAAGTATTTCATAACTGTAGAATCTTGGACTGGCAACGTTTTCAAGCAAACAATCCGAAGAGCGTCAACTGCTTTTTGGGGTTAGTTATAAGCGTCGCAGATTCCCGTGATCCAGTCAATTTTATTGGACTATGAAAGTCGTTATGCTCTATTTTACATAATTATGTTTACATGGCACAATCTTCTATTTTTCTATACGATACAATAGTATATTCACATAACATCCTATCTGTCATTTTTATATAATTAGATACTCCAAATATGGTATATTTTAACCAGATGACATGTATCCATTTATGGGTGTGTTTAGATATATGTAATCCCAAAGCTAAAAATAGGTCCCACGCGTATTAGACTATACCTACAGATATGATCGAGCACCCGATTGGCTAATTATCATTCCAAATTCGTTTATTGCTGTTGCAATGTTAGCATCGGAAGAGAATGTTCTATTAAGGATAAATTATACCCAGAAAATAGTAACTCGGCGAATTAAGTCGGAACGGAGGGCGATCATTTCTCTAGGTGACTGTATCATACCTGCAAGTGCTGCTGCCCTCACGAAACATGCGGATGGAGCCCAAAGACCTGCAAGGAGTGCGAAGATCGAGATTGCAAGTGCAAACTTGAGAGCCGGCCAGGCCAGGGTTTAGAGCTGACCATGAAATATGAAAAATGCGAAATGCGTACGAGACCATTAGGGCGTTCTCACCAGCCCATAGAGTAAGTTTGAATTATGTAAGTTGTCCAAATTTGTACGTGGAATTGTGCTCAGCTCGTCCAAATCAAGCTCTATTCTTCTCACCCCATTCCGTCACATTCGTACTGTTGTTTTATTTTTATTTTACGTACCTTGCATTGCTATTCTGTTTTCATTATTAGAATTTGCAGAGTCCAGAACAAACTGATATTGGAATTGTTGCCTAGGAATCGTTTCCCAAAATGTGAATATTACATGTTTGTGGTAAGGGGCGATTTCATTTAACTTTCAGAGACCCTTGTCTCTGAAAAATTAGAGTTCGAAGGCTTACTCGACGAGCTGATGAGAACGCCCTTAATTGAAACCCTATGCCCAAAATCAAAATCAGCTTGTTCCAATAATAAACAATTGCATAAACATTATTTATATATATATTCTGCTATTTTCATAAGATTATGAACTAAAAAAAAAGTTATACAGACAGCATAGTGAAAGGACGCTGTCATATGATGCAGTCAAGTGGCAGTGGCCTAAAAAAAATGAGCTAATTTTTGATTTCTCTTGCACCATTTTTAAATTTAGAGCATCTCCAGCAGTGCTAAATCAAATATAGGGTGGGATGCGCATCAGTCCCGCTAAATATAACGCGTTTCGTGACCTCTCAAGTCCCGAACGTGTAGCGAATAAATTTAAAATCCTGCTATATCTGACGGAAATTTTAGGAGAACCGCGGCGTCCCTCCTTAAAAGCCAACTCGTGGCATCCCTCCTCCTCAAAAGCAATTTGTGGCATCCCCTCCTTCAAAAGACAAGGTTGCAAAGTCCTCAAAGCCAGCTCGCAGTGCCTCAAAAAGACAAGCCAAAAAAAAAACAAAAAAACATTAATGATATATACAATGTCGCAATTTACAACATTTATCATGTGACTTAAGCCACCCGAATAAAAATGGACACCCATGGGGGACGAAGCTGAAGCTGAGTCAAATCCAAATTCGGAATTGGATGCTTAGCGCCCGATTTACAAGTAACTGAATTCGGAATTGTATTAAAAATATTCCCATGAAAAATACATTTTTTCAAGCCATAAAAAACGCCCTACTCTATGCCCTCCAACTTTATGCCCTCCTCCTCCTCCTCCTCCTCCTCCTCCTCCTCCTCCAGCTTCTCTATCTCTTCTCCTAGCCTCTTTAGCTCTTCTTCTAATTGCTTTAGCACCTTGTTCTTATGTGAGTCCTTTGCTGCATTTCGCAACCATTTTGCTACTACAAGGTTGTGCAGCTTCACTCACCTTTCTACTTGCTTTTCCCTTTCTGTTACTTCCTTACAATATATTATTTGCAAGTCTAAAAGGTATATATACCTTCATAGGTCCTTGAATTCTCTAAAGGCACCTTTATCCTTGTTGCTTATTAGAGCATGATGTTTTTCTTTTCTTCCTTGATTCTTGGAATGTTTCTGTTAGTTCACACTTTTTAATATTTAATTCTTGTTGACTTTATCTAGAAGTATCTTTTTAATAAGAGAGATTTATGCTTTTATTGAAATGATCATGTAATTGTTGGTAAATTTTATAGATAATCCTCTCTTTATCTAAATATTCTTAAATTACTATGGTGTAAAGCAGTTTGAAAATATTAGAAGTAACTTTCTTACCTTGTTCTTATTTCAAAATGCTTCTGATGGTACTATAGTTTTTTGGTTCCATAATGGGTTTGATGTAAACTAGTTTCATATTTATATTTATATATAGGGATACGCTGTCACGTTATTAAACCAAAACTTCCGAAATTATGGCCCGAATTTTGGATAGAGGTAGTGCAACTATTTCAAGGGTAATCAACGAGTGCAAAGCGACTAATGGTGCTTTTGAAGATTTAAAGAAACGAGGTCGAAAACTACAACAATTCTATCTACGTTTATCCAATGTGAATGCATAACAGAAGTGTTTAATAAAATCGTTAACCTCGCTGAGCTTGAAGAATTTCGCTTACTGTGACTACTCTAAATCCTCTGGTAAATATCATCAACATGTTAAAATCGATGTGACAGCGTTATCAGGAATTTTTCGCTAGTCACCTGACAATGTTATTGGAGGCGAAAAATGGTGGTCGCGTTGTTTACAAAAAACATCCGCGTATTTCAGGATGCCTCCTAAATTTCGTCTAACTGAAAAACTTCGCGAATGTCTCTATTATCCTGGTAAACTACTTTGTTTACGCTTTGTATTAATAGCACGCTTAAAGCAGGAGCTGATCTTAACATTCTCAATAGATTACTGGGATAGAGATCCCAATTTGTGGGGTGACGTGGTTGACTGGGATATTTACTTTGCTAAAAAAATGCCCTCGTGCACACCTCGAGATTCACATAGGGCACTGGCTATCGATTTGGATACAATTCTTGAAGAACTTCCCATCGATAACTTTGCGTACAAGAAGACATCGGTTCTTCGCGCCACCCTAAAGGTTAAGTGTCTTTTCGTAAACAAACTCCTGGCAAGGGATATGTGCTACGCCCCGCGACTACGCTCGATTATTCGGTAGCCTACGCCCTACTTGGATGGGGAAGAAGAGTGCCATGGCTGGGGCTCCTAAGACTTCTAAGGAAGCCAACCTTCTAAGGAAGCCAACCTGGCATGCACGTATCATTATGTTGGGAGTACCTAACCACACCCTGCGACTACGCTCGAGCGACTTTGTCGCGGAAAGCAACCTACGCCTTGCTTGAAGTGGGGAGTGTGATATGATTAGGATCATTATGGATTTAGATCATTATGTTCAATTATATCATGCGCGGTTAGACATAACAGGACAACGGTCATAGCCCTTGAACACTTTACAATTTGATATGTACTTATTACCATCTGTGTCTCTTATTCTTTGACCTATCCCAGAAAGGCGATATTAATGTCAGCAAAATTTGGAAGAAGCATGCGAAAAAAGTAAAGACGATTGGTGTCAATAAGCGGATCACCAAGGTGTGTGCAAGTGTTGTCTCTTCCACTTGGATCTTATGTGAATGTTAATATTTATTTTTTCTTCTTAAAATTTTATCGACGTCTAGGAAACGATTAATGACAAGATTAGTAACGTTGCAATGCATGCCACCGCAAATGCGGCAGAAGAAGAATTTACCAAAGAGTATTCATGTAATTCCAAGCGTGAATCGAGCGCTCTCGACGATGAGGAGCATGATAGCAATGACGAAGAGATTGCTATCGCCCAGGTGGAACATGGTTTTGAAAATGTTTGCTCTCGTGCTTCGATTTCTTGCGATTCGGTTAATTCTCTACTGCTGACGTTTTTCATTTTTTCATTTTTATTTTTATTTTTTTTTATTTTTATCTAGGATGTACTTGGGATTCGGGAGGAAATAGTGAACAATGAAATGAAGGTGAGCGAGATTATGCCGAAGCTTTTTAAAAAATTTGATCTGTCTTTAACTTTCTATTCATACGCTCTAGAAAGCGCAAAAGACTAGAGCAAAACGTAGCCGATATGAAAAGCCTGGAACACAAGAAGCATCAGCAGAGATTTCTGCTAGCAAAAAGGCTCGGCGAGAACAGGTATATGAACGAGCACATATCTAACACGACACCTGATGCATTATAGCATAGAGTACTAATACCTCTTTGCATCTGCCTTGATAGCGCTGTGCAGGAATGGACCAGAGTCGGTTCTGGGTTCTACGCTCTGGGCGTTCGGTGGAAGAGATCCTTCAAAAAGCTTGCCTCCAGGAAGGCGCGACGATCAAGATGCGGTCCTTCACTATCGATTTCTCTTGCGCAGTAACCAAGAATCTGTTCAGTGAGGATGAGTGGGAGGAGATAATGGAAAAGAATGTCTTTGAGTTACCGGAGTTGCCGCCTTCAACCACCAGTTTTCTGTTGAGGATGAAGAAGGCGTTGGTCAAAGGGAATCCTGCATGTCAAGTACCACTGCCAGACATTGACGAGTTTGCCTGTACTTTGGTCCAGGATTCCTGCAAGATCTGGTACGATGATCATGACATGTTTGCAGCATATGTAGTATGGCAACAGGATACAGATTACTAACCACAACTCTCCTGGCCTGTCTGTTATAGGCAGAGGCTCTACAGCAAGACACCGTCACCGTTTAGTGTGAATGATCTGTCGGAGGCTTTTTGGGCTCGCAAATCTTGGCCATTGCTGACCGAGTTCCTGGATGACATGGACGATCTGTTTATGATTGACGGGGAAAAGTCAGGCATTGAGAGTGGAAAGCGACGTAACTCTAATCGGCGATATCACCCTGATACTCAAACACCGAGAAAGCAAGTTGGGCGGAAGCTTGATCTTGTCGTCCGTGATGTTGTCGAAAAAAAAGATTACATGATTGTGGAGCGCATGAAGGACTGGGACGAATATTCCAATAAGTTCCTCAAGGAGACAGGCGTTGATTTGTTCCGTGAGACGCACACCATTATGATGCACAGACTACAAGATACTAGAAATGAAGAGCTTTGGGACAAAGGCCGATTTTTTGGCATCTATACGGGCAGTAAGTACAATTACAAGTTTTTTTTTTTTTTTTTTTTTTTTTTTTCCTGCGACTAACACTCATTATAATAATACTTGTGCCATAGGCTGCGGATTCCAAACATTTGAGCTGCGACCAGCAGGAGGCCGGTCATATGTGTCTCTGTTCCACGAATACCCTATATATCAACTGCCTACCTCAATTCAGGACATGAGGCCACAAATCCAGGCCCTGACCCATCTTCTCCAAGTGCGCGTATGTGTCGACATTTATCTCGTTGCAAAAGGGATGTTTGAACCGTTGTCGACTAACGGGTATTGTCTTCTTTAGCAATTAATGTCGGATACGATAACTCTGAGTCGCACCAGCCCCGTCAAGACATTCAAGGATGAGGGGGACGGAGAGGAGGAGGAGGATTCTAGTTGGATATATGGCTCAACCTACACTCGACTAGACGCCTCTATCAATATCGCATCGTCTCCCCCCGACCCGGAATAAGGTTGGCATGAGTGCAATCTACTAAAGGCAAAATCGGACCAGATCATTTGCAAAGAATGAAAATATGTTAAAGGTATCCCCCCTCTCAATAGGCATTTCCCCAAAATTGTATAAGCACAAACAAAATTAATATATATCTCGAAGTGACCTCACTTTATAAAGGCTGTTTAGGAGCAAGAGATCAATGTAGTGGATATTGAATCATTAAAATGTTACGAGCAAAGCAACAGCGAAAATAAATCTTTGAGCCTGATACCCAAGTGACGCCAAATGTTCACTTTGTCTGGTTTTGTTGCAGCACGCCCATACAGTCACTACAGCCCTCCGTTCCGACAAATTCACCGATGCTAATTATCATTCCAAATTCGTTTATTGCTAATGTATTGTACTCTCCAAGCGGTTGCAATGTTAGGATGTTCTATTAAGGATAAATTATCCAGAAAATAGTAACTCGGCGAATTAAGTCGGAACGGAGTCATTTCTGTAGGTGACTGTAAATGTCAAAATGGAATATATATGTGATGAACTATCGTATATATACCCGTAAAGTCGGCTGGGCGAATTTTTTATTTTGAAAATGGATGACGTAGACGGCAAAAAAACAAAGCAAAATCCAACTTGTTTATCCGTCAGTCATGAATCTCCTGGCGCGTTCCTTACCACCCAGAACCCTTCGCCATGCCCTCTTTCTGCGTCGGTACTCTTCCCTGCGGAAACCGAGGCAGCTAGGTCCCCGAACCCGCATTCTCAACCAAAGGGAACCCCTCGCCATCCAACGTAAGCCTGCCCCAACTCCCCTCGCTGCCATCCATCCCTCGCCTAATGACCACAGCGAACCACCCTCCCCCCATCCGCTCATTGAGGTGCCGCCCACACCGCCCGGCGGCGTGCTTACTTACGACTCACCTGGGACACAGCTGCTTGTCAATCAGGCGCTGGTAGTGACAAGGCAGATTGAAATGATGAATGTATTTTTGGTGCGTAATACAATTGTTTCTTGCATAAGAAACAACACAGTCAGAAAAAAATAAATAGCGCGGATGCCTTGAAAATTATGCCTCCTTATTACGCTTAAAAAACATCTAGGGTTTTGAGCAAGCTAACAAATACGCCATCGTGAATGAGCAAGGGGGGCCCGTCGGCTACATTGCCGAGCAAGAGGATTTTCTGTCTACCGTCCAACGCCAACTACTCCGCACACATCGTAGATTCGAGGCAACTATTCTCGACAGTGCCGGGAATGTACTATTCAAAGTAAGCGATTCTTGCGATATGTTTTCGGAAGGCGTCGAAACTAGACATATATAAAAGATCGTAACACATTATATCCATCTTCCGTTGGAATGACAGATCCGACGCCCGTTTACTTTAATTAACAGCCGTATTTTTATCAGCACGGCTCAAGACGAGTTGATTGGAGAGGTGCAGCAGATTTGGCATCCATGGCGCAGAAAATATGACTTGTTTGTCAGGTAAATTTATTCTTATCGGTTTAGTTCCTGTGTAGGTGGTTTAAATACGAGTATCCCCGCTATATTATTGACATTAGTCGGATTGTGTATTTTCATTTACCTTTTTTAACAGGCAGAAGCAGTTTGCGCACATTGATGAAGGTTTTCTCGCTTGGGACTTTCGGCTCCAAAACGAGGACGGCGGGCTCTTGGGCCAGGTCAATCGTAACTTTGTAGGGCTGGCGCGCGAGGTATGTATATATATATACTGAATTCTTGGAAACGTGCAAATGCTACAAGTGTATCATCTCACTCCCCGAAAGCCTATGGATTGTGATATTGACCATATTCCCTCGTCTTCATCCACTAATTATTGATCCTTTCCTAGCTCTTTACCGACACGGGTCAGTATGTGGTCCGCATGGACGCTACCGAAGGCAATGTCCGTGGCCTGACGCTGGATGAGCGCGCTGTCACTCTAGCCTTGGCCATCACGGCTGATATTGACTATTTCTCGCGGCACTCTCAACACGCGTAAGTGTCACTATTTGCTATCTTGTCGCGAATTAAAGGTCAGTGTAAAAAAAAGGGGGGGGATTCACCACATAAGGCTAATGCTCACTTTGGGTACTTGCAGCAACGGTGGTTTTTTGCCCATTGGCCTTTTCGGCGGCGGAGGCGAACTCCGCGACGAGGAGCGAGACTCGTCAAAAGCACCAACTGCGTCATCTGGGGACCCGACATCTGGTGCCAGTGCCATGAGCGAGGACGGGTCAATACCGCCCACGGCTAGAGCTACATCTCACAACGTACACCAGAATATAAACAACGAGGTAGTGTGGGATGAGGATCCGTTTGAGGAACAAGGACAGAATAGCGAGGGGTTCTTTAAGGGATGGGGAGATGGAGATGGTGGTTGGGGTGATAGTTAAAATTTTAGATAGACAGCATTCTTTACATTACGTTGTGATAAGTAGGTACAGCTTGTGTAATAAAGGACAGTAATGATTACGATAGCAGTAGTAGTAATTTTGACTATTATAATAAACTCATAATATAGTTTCAATCGCCAAAGGTAAATCTTATCAGTTTATCAGGTAATAAATGACTAGAAGGTATATGTGACAAAACCGGATATACGTAGTAAAACATGCCACTGCATTTTTTGTACCAAGTATTATCACAAAGGACTTGCTTGGCAAACGGTTCCTGGGCAGAAATCAGTGAGGGGAAAAAAAAAAGGGGGGGGGGCCGTTTGAAGGCAATTGTTCTTATTGGAGGGAGAAAGAGATATGAAAGAGAGAGAGAGAGAGACAGAGAGACAGAGAGAATCCACCTCGATCTCCCCTAGTGTTCCAATAAGGTTAGACCCGAGATGCGACAAAAAAGAGTCGCAGTCTTTTTTTTTTTTTTTTAATTAACTTTTTTGAAGGTTGTGAAGCCAAACTTTTTCGTCTTACGAGTGGGACTCTTGTATTATTATTAATGAGCAAGCAGTAAAGTTTAAGATCGAGGGTATGGTTTTGCAATCTTGGGATACTGGTTGGGGTAAAATTTATTGGCGTGAGAAAGGCTTAAGGGTATGTGTCGTTGGAGAAGATGCAGTTTTACGTATGGAAAAGAATGGAGGTTCACGTAGTCAAAGAGCTCAGCAACATTCCAAGAGGTAAAAAAATATTAAAAAGATGAAACGATAATGGAAAGGGAAAAGGAAAAAATTCAGAAAGGTTATAAAGCCATTAGAGTATTACGTATATTATATATGGCAAGAAAATAAAAATAAAAATAAAATAAAAAATGTATACAATGTTTCAATGATAACTATTGCTAACTATTCTAGCAAGGGCTTCTGAACCTCAGTATTCCAGTGACACTACGTCATTACCACAATCCTACAATCCTCCCTCCATACTCATTAATAGCCATACATTCAATGTAACAGGTACACTAACATCACATCCCCAACTCCTTGCATTTTCATTCTCGTCTACCGCCCTCCCTCTAGCTCCTCCATCGTTTCTGCCAAATTCACGTAATTCTCACTATCCCTGTCATCCTCTTCTTCTTCCTCCGCAGCGCTACATCCGCTCATTACGCTGCTCCTACCCCACTCACTCGCACTTTTCCCCCACTCGCTCGCCACATCGTCATCCAGATCCGCCTTGGCGCCCATTCCGGCGCTCACACAGGACACTGCGGACGACTGCGTCCACTCGGAAAAGGGATCCTCTTGCTGCTGCTTGTCAAACTCGAACATTGACTCCATTGTCATCATGCCCTCCCTTCGAGAAGAAATCTCTGGGCCCATCATCCACAACGTTTGCTGAGCGTCCTCGAGCATCAAGTAGTACTCATCTACGTCGAGCAGGGTGTGCTGCATCAAGTGTTTCGACTGCTTTTGACGAGATTCGAGGATATCAAGCTCACGATGGAAGGTCGCATAGCCTTGCATAATCTGGTGATATAAGATGTAGGGAGGTGCGAAAGAGTGTTATTTTGCAAAGACAGGGAAGAAGACAACTCGAGAAGATTTCTCAAGCCGTAGAGAAAAAGTAAAGTGTAATTAATTTCCCACTCGCCTCCCCTTTTCGACACTTTCCGTCAACTGCGAAGCAACTATTCAAAGCGCGCACATACATCGGATCAAACGAACGTCCATGAAAACAAATTAAATAAACAAACAAAAAAAACGTAGGTAATAGGAGTAGAAACAAGGAAATACTAGAAATAACACAGACGCTAACGAAACCTGACTTTAAATATTCAAGAAAACGGTTTTTTAATCCCCAGATCCTTTATCTTAACCCATTCAACCCACCTGAACCATTTCCAGCTGCAGTTGTTTTAGCGCCTGCAGGGCTGATGCCTCGGAAGTGATTTCATTCTTTTCAGTGGAAGAGATCGAATGCATGTCTTGTCCCTCGTCCTTTTCCCCCTTGTATTGCTGTTCATGCTGATTTGCCCAGCCGTAGTCGTGGAAGGTATTTTCTAGAAACCACTGAGTTGAGGTCAACGACTCGCGAAGTTGGTTGATGCCCTGGGAGACTCGGACTGGGTGGGGGAAGGGCAAGAGGAATTGGATGAGTGGTGGTGGCTTGGGGTTTGTAAACGCTCACTCCCTCTTGAATGACTCATTGCTCACCCCACTGCTTTCCAAGCTCATCCATCTCTTCCTCGTTCTCCTCTGCCATAACTTGCAAGTCTCCAAGTTTCTCAAGCGTATCGTCCAAGTCCTTGGAGAACTGATCGAACTCGTAGTGCACGGGCTCGAGCTGACGGCGGAGGTTCGCCATCAAGTTCTTGTGCGGCGTAACATTTTCAAACAAGGTCTCACGCACAGGGGACGAAGGACTGGAGCGAACTGGAACGGCGAACTTGTAAGGGAGATCCTCGAAAGTTGAACCTTGTCTTGAATTCTGAAGGTTTGACGAAATTAGATGCCAAGGACGATGCACAGGTGGGTTGTTTTGCATAAAAAAAGTGAGAGAGAGAATAAACAAAAAGACAGGCCATAAAGAAGAGTAAGGGGGGGGGGTTTCCTGTTTACCTCGTCATATTGGTGCATAGGTGCACCTCTTACGATAGATAACATGGTCGTCGTCGGCAACAGTTCAGTCTAACACAAATCAATATCTATCAATTGCATTAGGTATATATATATATATTATATATATATATATATTATATCGAGCTTTTTTAAAGAGAAGAATTCGGATTGTGAAAGGGCAGCATTCCCAAGTAGCCAAGTGGACGGAAGGGTGGTGAGGTGCGGAGTGTGACGAAAAAGGGATATGACACTCTCACTCGTGTTTCTAATTAAATGATTACATTGTTGCGCACGAGTAACATTCTTGGCTTTTTATTTCTAAAAACCGTTCCAATTCCCTCTGGTTGGCATTATGATTCATTATTGGGCTTGCCATGTACAACAAAAACAAAAACTTGAGTATCTATAAGGAGTAAATAGGCTAAAAACAATAAGCTATATAATTAATTAATTAAAAATTATGGATCTTATAAAAAAAAAAATAAAAAAATAAAAAAAAAAAAAAAAAAAAAAAAAAAAAAAAAAAAAAAAAAAAAAAAAAAAAAAAAAAAAGTTACAAGGGGCGTGCTGCAACAAAGTGAACATTTGTGCCAGCCCACAACAGTTTCTAACTTCTTTTACTTTACCCTTCTTCCACCGACCGACCCGAAGAGTTGATAAAGGAATAGACTAACCTTGTGTCCCTGTGTAACACTGTGACTTCGTGAAAAAATTTCGCGTCATCAAAACACGTCTTCAGCAACTAAAGTCTTATATACATTAACTATCTCTCCTCACTTTATATTCTATATATACTTCTTTCGATCGCAATCAGCCCCACTACTTCAGGGCATAAATCCAAGTCTGAATATCTCAGCCGTGCGCCTAGACAATGGAGCATTCTTGGATATTATGAATACCGAAAGAAACAGCCTGACTCTTCAGCGGTGCTTTTGATCGGGAAAATGACAAGTTGAAAAAGGATTTAAATGCCATTACGAGTGACAAAAATACTACTGATATTGAACGTCAACGAGCATCAGTGTTGCAATCTTCTCTACGGGTGAGAGGAGTAGATATGTTGCTGCTTGCTGCCCTGTTGATGGTCTGCTTGGCCGTCGTGGGAGATTACATGGACCTTGCTTGGCCACCTGATAGATGCCCAGGCGCGAGATTGCGGGTTATATAACCATGATAGAGATCCTTTAGAAGGACAGTAACGTTCTCCTTCTCTTTAGAAACTCTTTGATCGCCCGCTTTAGGAATGCCCAAGACGAGCTGAGGTCGCAAATGTAAGTTAATGTGCCATAGCATTGAGACATTTGTTAATATCATAAATACAGTAATAAATGTAACTTTTTGTCTTCTGTGACAGAATGAAGGGATCTTGCAATCTGTTAAGATAACAACCGATGGAGTTCTGAGTGCCATCAAGGCAACGAATGAAATACATTATCACAACCTTCGGTCTCACCAGTGATGTGAAGGTAATTTACATGTTTCCTGTCTTTTGTTATGGTCACTCCTTGTAAATTACTTATCCGAGCCAATCATTGCAATCTGGATCGCAGAATGGAAAACGGAATATTGATAACCTCGACCAAGATGAGGTATCAACATCGACCAAGAGGGTGAGTGAATGCTTCCATGGCTAACAGTTATAACTGTCAATCCTGGTTCGATATCCTTGACATTGTGTAGACATGGGTAAAGATTATTCAAAGCTACGTGCCTTACAATAAATCACTATAACAGATTCGTCGCGCGTAAGAATGTCCAACGGCTATCTTCAAAAAAAAAAATTGGCCAGACAATAAGCAATGGAAAACACAAACGGACACGCCTATTATTACTCACGCGTAACGTATTTCCACAAATGCTACGATGTTTACAGCTATGCGTGTGTCGGAATGTGATTGCGTTGGAGTGTGAGACGCACAGACTGCTGCGGCGAGTAGATTGTTTTGTTTTGGTTGTTTCCTGTATGTGACGTCACACGTTCACTTTGTTACAGCACGCCCCAAATAACTGAATATGAAAACGGCAAATATAAGATCAAAAGTCATGAACGAATAAAGTGGGGGTGTTTTGTTTGATTTAATAACGTAGCACTAAATAGATGTGCTAGAGAAATATTAATTATAATAACGAATAACTAAAACTCTGCCTTTTGATAAAAGTCTCTTTCTTTTTCACTTTCTCTTATCCACAGCCGCCGCACCATTCATTGTCACGTTCCCAACACTTAGCGCTACCTGATGATGCCGCTGACCTAAGTGATTATCAACCTCCTGGTCCCCGCCCAATAGCGCCCGGTCTTCTTCCCCACCATCCGTCAACCCTAAAGTTTGCACGACAAGATGTTTCATCTTCGTCCCAAACCTGTCCACGGAATGCTTTCCCGAGCCTTCCACCCATGGAACTCCCGTCCCGTCTGACCGAATCCGGTAATATGTGTTCCGCCACTTGATCTTTGTACCCATCATCGCGAATAGATAGAGTGGCAACGCCACCACCTCGCGTGTGATCCACGCTCGCGCGAACTTCCACATTGGCATAGGTTTTTTCTGGTGAGATTGCGCTCCGAGAAAAGTGGTGAAGAGGATGTAATCGCACGCGAACCAGAAGATCATGTGTGCTAACAAGAACGAGCTAATAAGGGATCGGTGATCCAACAGGCGCGAGAACCCATATGAGCCAATCAGGCCGCACACAATAGATTCCGTGAAGGGTTCGACGATAGTAGCAGCCGTCACGATATATTTGCGGACTCGGACCCAGCGCGAGCGGCGGAGCCAGTAGTCTTCGGGAGACATAGCGCCTAAGGACTGGCAGGCGGTGTCACATGTCATCTCATGGCGGAGCCCTTGTTTCCAAATAGCCTCGGCAATGAGGTTGTCTTCGGCCATGTATTTGCCAAAGGCCGCCAAGCCGCCTGCACGGTTCAGAACCGAGCGGCGATAGAGGTTCGACTTGCCCATTACGCAGGAGGCAACGGCGACGAAGTTAATGGCGAGATACATTTTGGCGTGATTCGTGTTCAAAAAGACTTGCTCAACCTCGGCGCCGTATGATTCAGGGAGGATAGCCAGAGGCAAGTGGTGGACAACGCCAACACCAGGTTGACATAGTTTATCGACGGAACGACCCAGGGTATCGCGGTCTACATATACATTCGAATCGCAAATCCAAAGGATGTCGTGTTTGGCGGTCTCGTAGGATTGAATCAAATTATTGATTTTTGGGTTTGAATCAACGACACGATCGCCTGATAGCATATAATGTGGATTAGGAAAGAAAAAAAAAAAAAAAAAAAAAAAAAAAAAAGAATGGATGATTAGTTATCCAAGAACAAGCAAACCAGTGCTTATGAGGTTCTAAGATGCCCATAATTACAATCTACGATGCCAAGAAAGCTGTTAGCGCGAAAATCCAAATGCCAATCCTTTCTATCATTAAGGCCATACTGCAAATCCAGTTATTCAAAAAGAATTATATTGGAGCAACGCTGGCTCTGAAATACCAATTAGCATACTACCATCATCAATATAATTAGCATCTCCGCATTAAGAAGTCATACGGTTACTCTTCCCTCGCGACCGATATATAATACCAATATATCTCCTAGTATCAAAGACTCCTTCCCAAACAAAATTACACACCATGAAGACCATTTCTTTAAGGAATCATCAAGTCATCTAATACTCACTAATGAGTAGCTTAGCTTCCACATGTGGATACCTCTCCATTAGCTCCCGTACGACATGCACGGCCGGATCGGTGCCATCCACAACGGAGAAAACGATCTCAAACCGTGGATAATTCTGTGTAAAGGTCGACTCAAGATTGTCACGCAAGTTGTTGTCTACTCCCTTGAGAGGACGGAGAATCGACACGGGGGGGGCGAGATCAGCTGGGCGTTGAGAGGATTGAGGGACAGGTTTGCGCGTGTAGCGAGTTCGGCTGACGAAAAAGACAGTACAAAGGGGCGAATGAAACGGGAAAAGAATTCAGTGCATGAAGAAACAATAAATCTCCTAGTTGGTGGTTTGCACCAGGTCCATAAATGCCGTGCACGTTGTGAAGAGTGCATGGTGCGGTGCGCAAAATGACGCGCTAAGCCGTCTTGAAAGCTGAGTCCACCAGTGTGAAGGTGCCAGTAAGGCCACTGCATGATGTTGCGTAGGTCGTCGCTCATCCACCAAGACCATCAACAAACAGGCAAGACCACGCCTCATAGCGCCATCTCGGACATCCTTGCTAGAAAGCGTAGCTCCACACAAACGAGGCACTTTTTTGATCTGCGCGAACTATAAAGTTGATGGAATTGCGTACCTGATAGCGACACCCATTAAGGTAAAGAAGATGATAAAGCAGTACCATACCACGGCCACGATGGTGAGAAAAAGGTGGGTATTAGCAGGAGTGGCCCACGATAAGTTCAACATCATGGCAGCGACCGCCGAAAGGGTTGAAAATTGGTATAATAATGGTTTTTGGTGAGAAAAGATGCTGATCTACTTATGCCACACTAATTAGTACAATTTCCCGGCCCCGCGAAAAACAAAAACAAAAAAGACGGGCGCGGCGTCGTCATTGGCCGTCAATCGCAGTCACATTTCATGCGTCTTGGCTTTACATTTCGTCCATGCTTCGATACTTGACCACCCGATCCCATTTGCCCACATCCATCCCACTCTTTGCAAACGCCGAGACCTCCTCCACAAATCGGCTTGCGACTCCCTTATTTTCACCACCATTTATCTCGTCCAACCAAGGTCGCAACATCTCAACTACCTGCTCCCTTGTTTTCTTCCCTTTCGTCTCATGCTCTTGCATCAGAACCGACACTACATGTTCCTCAATCATCAATTCGTAATCGTTCTCTAGGATCGCTTTCAGATCGCGTCGGATAAATGGGATAGTTCGTGCGAGTTGAGCAGGTGTAAGATAAGTGGCGTTCGCGAAGAAAGGGGAGACGGGATATGCGGCGGTTGGATGGAGAGAACGGATATAAACCGCACGACGACGAGCGAGGAGTTCTAATGGCTCGCCGTTCGTTCCACTACTCGCCCTCGCCTTGCTCTTGCTTGAGCTAGATAACGAACCCGGAGAACTTGAGGATCTCGAACCATTTACAAAAGCGGAGCGACCGCCGTCGCGGTCACTGGCTTTAGCGTCGGTTCTCTGCAAATACCACCGCTTGAACGTCCCCATATTTACGTCCGCGTCGTAAACCAGGAATTCTGAGTACCGTTTGCACATTGGGCATAGTCCACAAGAAAGCTCGGTCCATTGCACAATGCAGATAAAACAAAAACTGTGGAAACATGGATGAATGTAGGCACGCTGGGTGTACGGCTGTAGGCAGATAGAACAAGTCGGTATGCTTGTGGCAGAGTCGTCGGGATCATCGTCAGAAATGTCGGGAGATGCATGCTGGCTGGGCGACGACGGGAACAAGCTCTCTCTTTCGGCGTGTGATGCTTCGGAACCAAATCTAGACGGTGAAGAGCGTGTTGCAGATTGGGATGTAGGTGACGATATTGGTGAGATTCTCGGGGATGAGATTGGCGAGCGTGTAAACTGAATATGCTTTGCAGATGCTAAACGCTTTCGCTTTTTTGAAGATGCCTTAGGCAAAAAAAACTTCTCGCTGTCGCTTGAGGATGGCAGCAGTTCTCCCTCTGTGTCGCTATTTTCATGAGTGTGGTGAAGTTTGTACGTATCGTCTGCTGCGGTGAGGGCCGCCCCAAGAGCGCCAAAGGTGTTCATTATCTGGCCAAGTTTGACTCGGCCAGAAAAAGAGTATATATATTTGTTTGGTGGCAATTAGGTGACGTCACCGTGACTGTTCATCCTCGTCTTTTTGTATGCTATTCTATTCGTCTCACCCTTCCCCTTCCCATTCGCCATTTGCCACGCAGCAATGCCACTCACTCTACTTAACTCTCCACCCAATCTCGAAGGTGAAAGCATCCACCATCGTCAGGATAATGTTCAAATGGTCATCACACCCCCGCTGAATGGCGTTTCCGACCTGGGTAAGGGTGACCTCTTCGTCGCAGAGAATCAGCTTTACTTCTATACACGCAACACCGCCACGGGTCTCGCGATACCATATCCGTCCATCATCATCCACGCCATCTCACGTCAAAATGGGCAACCGTGTGTGTACTGTCAACTCGATAGCGGAGAGGTGCTAGCGGAGCAGCGACGCGTTGCTGAGGATGACGACGATGAGGATAAAGAAGTGACCGAGCTGAAGCTCGTTCCAGATGATCCAGACGCATGTAAGTATATCAGATATTCCAACCCTTATAGCTATTCTGGAATTCTTCTACTTTGATGTCTCACCAAAACACCAGACATAAATACTGACTCGATTACGTAAAAACTGTTATCCTCCATTTTGATACCCACAGTGGATCCTATATATATGGCCCTGTCCGAATGTGCCGCCCTCCACCCAGATAAGGAATTTATGGAAGAACAATTCGAGGGTGAATACGAAGATGATGTAGACGGCGATGGCGTTTACGACCACGAGAATAATGAATCCGATCATTATTATACCGCCCCAAGCGATGCCGCAGAGCTTAGCGAGGTCGGCCGTGCTGCTTTGGCCCACCTAAATTCAGTGTTTCAGATGCCCAGCCAGCGCGAGTTTCAGGATATGGTGACCGAGAATGGGCATGCCGATAGTGTTGCGGATGAGAGATTTAAGGATGCGGAAGAGGATACTTTCAAGTAGCGCAAGATTCAAAAAAAAAAAAAAAAAAAAAAAAAAAAAAAAGGTTTTTTTTTTTTTTTTTTTTTTTTCCCAAATATTGTCCATGAGTTTGGGATTTTAGTTATAGCTCCCACATTCGGTGTATACAGTGCCGAGGACTCATGTGCCGCTTACTACGGTTGATTTTACAAGTATGTTTGCATGATGGTCAATAGCGAATAAATCGTTGAGCTGCTTGATTTTGACATCGAAATTTACAAAGCAGATAAGCATGTGCTAAAGATCCTTTCGAATTAAATGATATCACAAATGGAACTATGAATACTGAGTCACGAGATGAAAATTACAGAGTAGACGAGTAGACCTAAGGGTACAGATGGTTGAAATAGATATCAAGGTTATTGTCACAGAAATGATAGTAAGAACTTACTAACCCAAAAGCCTGTATAACATCAATTTTTTACTTTTATTGCCATGGAAAAAATCAAGTCTCCATGTGCAATATCCATAGGTATCTATGCTAATTACTAACTCAGTGACATCCAATGCCCACAAGCAAATACTCATGATCCAAATCTTCCTCCCCACCACAAATCCGTTCGACACCTACTCTTTTTGCCCACATTTCACCACGGCAATAGCTTGCCGAACAATCATCACCACATCTTGTTTCTGCTTGCTGGGTAGAATTGCAGGTGACGATCCACAAGAGGAAGAGAAAGAGGATGAAGATGGGGATTGTTCTATTATGGCTGAAGAGATGCCAGAGGGCATAGAGGATGTCTTGGTGATTGCAGACGAGATAGTGGTTTGGGACTGAGCCATCCCAATCGAAAGCTTGTCGAAGGGGGAGACGCTATCCTCGTTGCTATCGGGCGGAATTGACTCGCCAATAGCATGGGATTCTGATGTAAAGCTCATGGTAGATACGTTGGTGACGGTGGAGGAATAAGAGCAGACAGTTGAGGTTGATCGTGAGCGTCCCACAAGAGATTCCGAAGTATCCATATCCATCACTTCCTTCTCCTCTTCCTCCTCCTCCTCCTCCTCCTCCTCCTCCTCCTCTGTTAATTTAGGACTCTTTTCCGAACATTTACACATCTCCATCAACCTCTGTCGACACTGTCTATGGTGCGCCCGCTCCTCCTCCGCTACCGCTTCCGTTTCACCTGTCTTTTCATCCTCCACCGTACCTACAACTTCATCCAATCCTCGCTTTGTTGCCATCGAAATGGACTGTTTCATAATCACGGGTCTCGTGATAGACTTGGAAGCCTCAAACATCTTGAGCAACGAGTGCGTATCTGTGCGACCAACCTTCAGGGCGCAGTCCGAGGGTGTAAAACCGCGATCGTTGACGCGAGTGAAATCGGCACCGCGGACGATTAGGGCGAGACAGAGACTAGTTTCGCCAAAAAAAGAGGCAAGGTGGAGAGAGGTGGAGTTGCAGCCCCAGGCATGATCGATGAGATTGGGAGGCGTCGCCTAAGTTATATGAAATTAGTGATGTTGAAGAAATCGAGAGCTCTCTTCCTCTTTTATGAACATCCTGTATCTAGCTTGTTTTAACGCTTTACTAAGAAACCTTCTTATTAACTTTGCATGCTACTTACCACAATAATTTCTGCGACCGCTTCTCTCCTACCCTTCTCCACTTCGTCCTTCCTATTCTGCCTCCACTGGTATCTTCGTTTCCGCGTCGCATACGGCTCCAGATCTCGCCAAGCCCGCCTCATTATTGGATCGTTCGCCACACACGCGGATGTGAGCGCGATCTGTAAACCGGTCATGGAAACTTCCGGCAGATCGTCAGGCCCGCCAAAAACACGGCGAGCCTCGTGAGCGCGACGTCGTGCCTCTCGCTGTGCAAGGCTATCGCGGTCGTATAAGGCGATGCACTGATCAAAATAAGTGCAGAGGTAGGAAGTCGGGGAAGTGAGTTGGAGAAGTAATGATGCATTGGAGGGGACACTGGAGGATTGAGTGTCGTCTTGGAAGAGGAGAGTGGTAATGAGTGTTGTATTGAGTGCTTGGCAAGCGAGGAACCTGGACAAGGAGACGGAGTAGTTTAAGCGTTGGATTAATGCACGCGTCAAGCTGTACTTATGGGTAGTAGGTAGTGTATATATGCTTACCAAGTCTGAGAGAGACACTTTCGGTCCCTATTTGAAGCAGAAGTGAACATTTTATTTTATTTTATTTTATTTTATTTTGGTAGAATGAGTTACATATTGAATAACAAGAATTCCACCATATCTCTCCCATTGGCCGGGACAATCCGCATGACGTCATTTTATTTCCATACTCTACTTATTACTGTCCTTTGTCTTCTGTCCTTTGTCTTGCCTGCCACTCCAAAAACTCTGTATGCAACTTCTTTTGCGCTTCCCATTCCTTCTGTAACTTCTTTCGCCGGCTCTTGGTGATTTCTACCCCTTCAGCATCGCGCGTCGGAATACCCTGATCGTCGAATAGAGAGAATTCGTCCTTTTGCGCCAAAAACATTTGTTCGGGTGCCACACGCCCCTTTTCAAGCTTCTCAGCCTGCTTGGCCTCCTTTGCCGCGAGTAGAGTGGCTCTTTGGAGAATCTTTTCAGCCTCACGTGCAGCCTTGGCCTCGCGTATTTTGATCAAATCTTCACGCGGAACGAGCTTAACAAGGGCTTTGCCATCTAATTGAAATAAGGTATTATCACAACGCCAATTGGTAATCAACTTTCTTCAAGGTAATTTCGGGATTCGATCGCAATAAATTTCAGAATCACGTAGTCTCATAATATGGATCACGTACCTTCTTGATCGTCCAGCGATACACCAAGATTCACCAAATCAACATCACGTAGCTTATCGCTTAATTTCAAAAATTCGGCATGCGGCGTATTCTCATCACGCGCCATTTCGCGCACCGTGTCACGAAAAGCTGATAAAGTGCGTAGATAGGGCATAATGGTTTCTTCGACCTGTTGATAAAGAGGTACAATTAGCGATTTGTCTGTTTTCATTGGTGCCATTGTGCAGCTCGAACAGAGCATGTTGCTTACATTTATACCGGAGTGAGCTGTAGTGCTGAATCCGATCTCGGGGCCATTGTCAGACAATCCAAAAATCTGCAAAAATTTGAAGGCAATCAACACATCACACATTTTAATCAAATCAGAGTCATTATCGCCGAGATAATTCAGACAAGGCATCCTTTAATTTCCCTGCCGGTCTTGTTCCTTGTCGTAGATACATACCTTGATCATTCCTGTAATCCATTTTGCAACCTTCTCTACTACATGTAGGTTAACACCACGTACTCCTTTCGAGGACAAATACACATTGGTCTTGGTAACAAGATCTATAATCTCTGCCATAGCAACTGGAGTATTAATTGAATTGCAGAGGGCAACGTGCACAGCTTGTTGCTTTTGGCGCAATCTTTTCGTGTTTATAGTAAATTGTAAGTCGAGCATTTAAGTTTAGAAATTTTAAATATTAAACGAAGTTCCAAAAATTGTTAACTAATACGCACAAATCGATTAGCTCCTGCTCGGCTTCACGATATCGGTGTGCTAAGCCACCACCTGGAAGTTCATCGTTGCAGCGTGAGCTAGAGGCGCGCAGCTCGTTGCCAAGCGCTTTGACGTTAACAAAAAAATTCTGCAAAGCCAAAATAAGGAGTTAGACGACCATAAAAGGGTTGCAACATGATGAATTGCTCCCTCTATTTCCTCGTCATAGTAATTGGCAATCCATGATCAGTCACATCTTTATACTTAACGGCTACTTACATTCAACGTTGTCTCCAAGTTAATCGTTTCCTGCATTGATCGCTCTCCAAAATCAATTTTTACGTCCCATTGATGATTGAGGAAAAACAATCTTAGCTGACGCGGAGTATACATTTGCAATGCCTCTTTGACGGAAATGAAGTTCTTCAAGCTCTTGCTCATCTTCTGACCCTCTACGTGTAAATGACCGACATGCAAAAAGTAATTGACCCACTGAGGGCAGTCAAAGTAGGCCTCTGATTGGGCGAGTTCATTATCGTGGTGCGGGAAAGCGAGATCGATGCCACCAGTATGGATGTCCATGTTATGACCAAGAACTTGGCTAGGAAATTACGAGAAGAAATCGGTAAAAAATACTATTATTGCCCACATAATAACGGTAACAATCAGGTAATGATGGCTACCGCACAAACGGAGAAAGAAAACAAGAGCTCAATGGACAATCGCACCCTGCCCCTTCATCTACACATTTCAATCCGAGCAAAAATATCGCATACCTTGCCATCACCGAGCACTCTATATGCCACCCTGGCCTTCCATCGCCCCATGGACTGTTCCACCTAGGTTCTCCCGGCTTACTTCTCTTCCACAATGCAAAATCATTCGCGCTCTGTTTTCCCTGTAATTTAGCACCCAAGCTACCCTCGCCATCTTCAATCAATTCCTTATTACCGCGCGACCACGGTTCAAGTTTAGCGTAGTGATGTCCATCGTGGGCATCGTACCGCGCTGTATCAAAGTACACGGATCCGTCCGAAACATAGGCGTAGCCATTGTCAATAATCTTTTGGACATATATGATGATCTCGGGAACATACTCGGAAACGCGGGTTTGAATATCAGGAGGTCGGACCTGCCAATACAAAATTTTCAATTAATTTGCGTATAGAGACGTTGCGACGTACAATCCTCTATTTCTCAAAATCGTAACCATATCCTCCCTAGCCCAACTCGAAACCCTAGTCTGCAATAACTCACATTCAGAGCTTCCATATCGGCGAAGAAATCTGCTTCCCAATACGCGGGTAAATCGCGGAAAATTCTGTGATCGTTGACCTCTGCACCTTTCTGTCCATGAGAATATAAACGTAAGGCCAAAAGAAAACACGGAATGCCACGATAAATCTTGATTGGGTATTCAACTCATGAAAAGGGAGCAAGCTAATACGTTGCAGTAAACCCTAAGTGTTCTGCTTATACACACCTGCTTATCTAGCCAAGTAGCTAGCACATCCTTAGAGGCCTCAAGTAGTCGGTCAGCGGCATTCTTCGAGGTGTCCCCTGCCTCGATCTCCTTCTCGGCTAAAGTAACAGCGTTGTATGAGGTTTTCTAAACGATCCAGAAATCCAGGTGCTCACAGCGTTAGCAAAACTATGTGCGCTAGTACCATCAGCAAGAAGTATAATAGTCTTCCTTGGACTGGGTTTCATATTAAGAGATTTCACCACCTCGTAATCTGTTTTATATTGCTGCCTTAGCCAAGCATTAAGCAAGTATATCGATATTCACATGAAATAACTGAACCGGAACATACCAAAGCTTCTACATACATCTTGAACTTATCTTCCACTTTCACGGCCTTCACCATCTCTTCTGGTGTAAGTTTTGCTTCGAATTGCTTCCAATCGGCGGTAGCGTTTTCGACAGCTCCATCTACCTTTGCTAGTTTGCTCTTGGCATAGAAATTCCATCCATTGCGAACATCCATAATAATATCTGGAGAAAGTGTTACGATGGATTCTTTGTACTGATTGTAGAGATAAGCTTGGCGAGCACGAAGAATGATCTATAGAATTATGGATAAGAATTCAGTCCGAAAAACGACACTGGAAAAACATAGCAGTTGCGTCATTGGAAGAAGCACGGAAGATGAGAGTTTTCACCTTATCATCGATATCTGTGATATTCTGCACGAATAGCACATCGTATTTGAAATAATCTTCGAGCACGCGACGTATAATGTCCCAAGTAAGATAGTTACGGGCGTGACCTATGTGAGTAGCGTCGTAGACGGTGGGCCCGCAGTTGTACCATGTGACGCGACGACCATCTTTTGGAATGAATTCAGTCTGCGTGATAGTTAAATGTTGTAAGCCAATAGTAGATGGACGATCGGCTCTGGAACACGAGCAGAACTTGAGGGAAATGGTGTGATGAATACCTTTGTTTTGGTCAGCGAGTTCTGGAGCTTAAGTATAGGTAGTTCTAGGGGAACGGGCGCAAGCCACGGAGGCTGTTGAGATTTATCGGTAGCCATGTTGAAAAGACGGTATGCAATACGGCTGCGAAAGCAAAGAATTTGAGTGCTTCGTCTGTTGAAGGTGTTGAAGGTAGACAACACAATGGGCATTTATTTATTTCCGTCAAACACAAAGCTGTGCCTTCAAGACGACGCGGTGAGTCAAAATTTGTTAATTTGTTACTTTTATACAAGAAACAGATCTTGTCACGTGTAAAGATTTATATGGCAGCTATAACTTTCCCCTGGAAAAAAAAAAAAAAAAAAAAACACACAATATAATCTATAATATAAACATTGTTTGAGAAAACCGAAACGAACCTGACTTTCTCATATCTATTTCCAGATATAGTGATGATTTCAAAGGAAGGACGCATTGTTTTAGGTGAAAATTTTTCTCATATTTAATTAAATATACCATGCGCGGACAAAAGATTGGCAGTTTTTTTGGAATCTATAGAAAGTGTTAATATATTAATATTCTTATAGTAAAGTTAAGCCAACTTACTAATAATAAAAGGTTAGTATTTTATTATACTTATTATATTTATTATAAATATTAGGAAAATATTTTCAGTTTATAGTTTATAACTAGTATATATATATTTATAGATTATTTATAGGCTATTATAAGTTATTTGTTATTTTATAATACTGTTTTAAAGCTATTTATATATTGTTTATATATTCTAAGATTATTTGAATACTGTTTATACTATTTTAGCAAATTTATTAAATATAATAGTTTATAACTAGTGTGACGGCTGACCCCCAACTTAACTGATTTTCACGAATTTCGTACTACGCTTGATTTAGGAGTTACCGTAACATTTTGTCCCCTTCTATTTTTAGTTATTGATGACTTTTATTTTTGCTTGACGACTTTTATTTCTGCTTGATGACTTTTATTTCTGCTTGACAACTTTTATTTCTGCAAAATACCACCACCAGAGTTATTATGTATTCTTTGCAATGATTGGATTGTATTTTCATAGCAAAGTCTTTATTAGTTGTTCTTTAGTCTTTCAATTTGTATAAATACCCCCTCTATTTCTATCTAAATAAATCAGTTTACACAGAGTCTTGGAATATCTCAATATCAGTCGTAGTAAAGCCTGAAGAGTACAGTACAAAGCTATAGTAAGGATACATAAAGGGAGATATTGAGTCTGACACTCTGAGCATTCTCAATGAATGAATGAATAAATGAATGACTGGTTATTAGTATATTTGTCACATCTTGGTGCTGACTGGTAGGAGAGTTATCGCAAGACTGACTCTTACATCCTCATTCAAGCAGGACCAAACTACCCCTTCAAATAACGACAGTGTACCCATAGTGGAAGACAGCATCATTCAAAATGGACCACTGAAAGATACTCCTACTTTTTATATGAAGAAGATCACCGAATAGTTCCAGCTCCAAGAAAGAAGAATTTATTACACCCGACCCTTTGAACAGTGATTATAGTGAGACAAGAGAATCTATTACCTCCCTTATAGTGTACAATAAGCTATCATCAGATAATGAATTAGCTATTGATTTTGGTGATGATCTATAAGCATTATTTTATGAATCATCTGACAATAAAACAGATGACGAACTAGAAAACAACACATATGAAATGACAGAAAGACTACCAACCTTCACTGGTTATATACCAGCTGAATCAGTAATCAAGTTCATTGAAGATTTGCAGATTTACAATATAATCTGACAGTTCAACAATGTTGCAAAAGTAAATGTCCTAGAAGCAGTTTTATGAGGATCTGCCAAGATCACATACGATGCTGCAATACTCACCACAGCAGCAAATGGAGGATTTAACATAGAAGTAGGAGGAGCAAATATAGAAGCTGATGCCATAGTAACTTTTACCAATGCTATCACATAGTTAAGAAGAATCTACCATACTATTGACATATAGTAAAGCATAAAGGATTAGCTAGCATTAATGTACCAAGGAATAAATGAAAGTCCCCTTACCTTCCATACGAAGATATGACATACAGTAGACCTCGTGGGATATCCAGCAGCCAACTAGGACCTCATCATAGAGCAGTCTTTTATAAATGGACTTTACTAAGAAATTGCTCTTCAAGTATGCTCTAGCCCAGTTAGACTAAATCACACACAAAAAGTAGACTATATGCAGAGATATTGGGCTATACGAAACCTGGGTCAAGATATAATGCAACAGATTTTACCAAGTAACCTCCAAGAAACCTATACAGTACTAGTAGTTATATCTACTATCACACCAGCAACAGTCAACTGGGGGACAGCTTTATAAAAGGATCTGGCCATAGATGATCTCATTGAACAAATAAGCAAGATGACTATACATATATCAGACCTTAAAAGGCAAATCAATGCACAGCGACCAGTCTAATGATTTATAGCAAACCCAACCTCTGCAACAGGATCAAATATATATCTGATCAGAAATTCAAGATGCTTCAGATATAACCAAGATGGGCATATATCAAGAGACTGCACTTAGCTAGACATGAGAGTATACAGAAGATGTGGAGAAAAAGAGCACTATGCTTCAAGATGCATGATGAAAACAAGCAGAATTACCCAACCAAGAACCTAAGGACGAACCCAGATAAATGTCATTATCTTTGAAGAAGAAGATTTTAATAGTGAAGACAAGTATAGCCAAGTAGAAGCATTCCAGCTATGCAAGAGAAATGAAAACCCGGTCATCCCAAAAAGGCAGGATCTCCCTATACAACAAAAACTCCACAGGTAGCATAATGAGTATAAGAATGTGAATTCAATAGTAATAAACAAGACAAGCTCTTCGAAGAAGAAGTGAACTGAATTATCTGAGAAGATATGCCAATGTCTGAAGTACCTATGAGTAAAGGAAACAAGGAATGCAAATTACGAAAATCTAAGAAATATGGCTTGGATATATAGAAAGAAATGGAGGATATAACCATTCCAGTTAAAATAGGACAACTGGCCAAATTTCCAACCTTCCAACAGCAAATCCGAAAAGGAATAAGTTATGCATAACTAGAATATGAAGTAGTAGAGATTAATGCAATACAACAATTGGAGGACGACGAATTACAGAACTTATTGACATATTCATAATGCTAGATTGAGAAAATTACAATGCTATGTATTATTGATACAGGTGCT
Organism: Endogone sp. FLAS-F59071; assembly: GCA_003990785.1. Taxonomy (NCBI): domain Eukaryota; kingdom Fungi; phylum Mucoromycota; class Endogonomycetes; order Endogonales; family Endogonaceae; genus Endogone; species Endogone sp. FLAS-F59071. The sequence continues at coordinate 36,299 of RBNK01000017.1, read as the reverse complement.
GAAGGGTGTATTATTAGCAAAACGATGCTTAACTGACTTGGATAGCAGATCGAAGAAGCCACAACCATGACAATCATAGTAGCCAATAGATATGTTGCAACACTGCTTAATAAAGTATATGAACTACCAATCTGCTTTGGTAAATTTATTATCCTAGTATTAGCAATGGTAGTCAACACTATGTCCTATGACCTCATCATTAGGAATAACTGGCTGAAGAAGGTGTGAGCAGTAATCAACCTTAGTGCATGCAAAATGTGAATTACCTGGAAAGGTTGATATTATGAAATACCCATCGACTTAGAAAGAGGAGTCCACCTGCAAATGATAGAAAGTGATGATAAGGATAAATAAAAGGAATTCTTCATAATGCAGATTATACAAACTAACCAGAAGGCCAAACCCTTGGAACAAAAAAGTGAACAAGTTGCTGGATTTGACCTTTCTACTATCAAGGATATTGAACTGTAGCCAAGAGAATCATGTATAGTTGGAATAGGAATCATCGCGAAAATACCTCAAGGGCATTATGGTCAAATCAAACCAAGGAGTTCCCTAGCAGTCACCAGAATTACAATTGATGCAGGAGTTATCGATACAAATTATACAGGCGAAATCAAGATCGTAGTTGTTAACCAATATTGATTCAACATAGCCAAACTTTATGAAGGAGATCGAATTGCGCAGCTAATAATCATACCTATCTGGACAAGCAAGGCTATGGAAGTAACTAACCTTGAAGAAACGATTAGAAGAGACAAAGGGTTCAGATCCACTAGAATGAATATCGCAAAAATTATAACAAAACTCAAGCACACACCTAAAACAGCAAATAAGAAGGCATATATCTTTAGAGAACAACTCAATGAAGGAGAAAAGAAGGAGTTAAAAGAACTTATCAACGAGTACTCTAATATATTTGCAACAACTTTTGAGGAAATCAACCTGAAGCCACCAAAGCACTTTTATTATATTAACATCCAAGGGCACCCCTCAATCAAATGTACACCATACCAAACACTATCTGCATATATTGAATGGCAATAAAAAGAAATCGATGATATGGTTAAAGGAGGAATAGTTATTGAAATGGACAGTCTATGGGGATTTCCAAATATTATCACACCCAAGAAAGGATTAGAAGCTGGAACCTTTGCTCCAAGAATGTATATCGATTTTAGGAAGCTAAATGATATCACTAAAGGAGATGCCTTTCTAATACCAAGAATCGATGACATCTTTTCAAAGATACTAATCCATACGAGCCTCTACACAACTCTCGATATGACTAGTGGATATTATCAGATGGGACTTGATGAAGAATTACAGAAAATCACTTCCTTCGTAACCCTGTAAGGTTATTGGAAATATTTACAAATGCTGTTCAGACTCAAGAATGCCCCAGCAAGCTTCCAGAAAATGATGACTAAGATATTCGGAGATTTCGTCAGAAAAACATTACTGGTATATATTGATAACATTACAATATTTATAGTAATATTCCTGGACTACATTAAGGCATTATGTGAAGTATTTAACCGAATGAGAACCGAAGGTCTTTATTTAAAACCAAAGAAGTATACATTCACTATAGAAAAAGTTACAATGCTTAGGTATATTATCGATAAGGAAAGAATTCGAACCGATCCTGCCAAAGTGGAAGCTGTCACCAAATTCAAACAACTTACAAACTGAACAGAGATGCATGCCTTTCTGGGACTAGCCTTGTACTACTGTTGATATATATGCAATTTTGCAAGCTTAGCCAAACCATTGTATACAACCCTTACAAAAAGCTACAATTGGGTGGAAATCAATGAAGAACAAAGTGAACTCGAGCAAGAAGCACTCAATGCATTAAAGAAAGCTCTGGCAACTACACCTGTATTGGCAAAACCAAACTGGACAAAGCTTTTCAAGCTTTATACCGATGCAAGCATAATAGAAGTAGGAGCAATCCTGTAAGAGTGATATATATAAAAAGCAGCAATAAATACTTGCAGAAACATAGTAAACAACTATGCCTGCCATCAGCCACTAAAACCAGAGGACTCAAGAGCCTTATCCGACTCAACTGCAGCAAAGAAATACTGCCAGACAATCAACACCACTTTGACCAGACTATGAACAGATCAAGAATATAGTGGAGAATGCAATCATCAACCAACATAATGAACCAGTACTACTATATACAAGAGTGACCCAGGAGGACACTATTGAAATGGTAGAACTTGCAAAAGAAAATATCAACATCTATTAATTTTACAATACCACCGGACAATTCAGAAGTTACTATCAAATGGGATACACCTTACAGTTAAGACAAGAAAATCGTCAAGAAATAACAGAACAAGAATCTACTAGAATTCTGGGATTAACCTACTGGGAAAAGCGCATAGCTAGAAGGACCTTCAAAGTATTCCAATATTGGCCTTCCGCATTGAAACATCTGGGTAACCTGAGCCCGCATTAATGGGGACACTTATGAAATGAGGAAGAAGAAACTCTGTTACTCTATCTCCTGGAAAATTACCCAATAGATAACAACTATCTGGAAGAAGAAACTAATACTTCCTTATCAGGATCAGATACAGAAGAAGATATAGACACTGCCAACATCGTAGACACTGCCAACATTGTAGACACTGCCAACATCGCAGACACTGCCAACATCGTAAGCACCGCCAACATCATAGGCATTGCCAACATCTACAATATAGATTTTATTAACACATTATTTGACTTCTAAACTAGTAACCAATATTCCGAGTAGTAACCTGGGCAGCTACCCGTATAGCACCTCGAGAATTTTGTATAAATATCCCTCAATCCTTATTCAATAAACTTCAGTTCAATAGCAGTGCATACTCAAGATCCCTTTGAGAGCTAAAGATCTCACCCCCTTCTATACACATCAAGAGTGCTAAAGACTATAAGTCTGAAATTCACAATTAATAATCTTATAAAAGAAACAAAGTACTTTCGATACCTTAGAAACCTTGCGACATACTCGGAGATTCCTAAGTCCAATGCAGATTAGTATCATCAGATGCTTCCTCACAGGCAGTTTAAGAGAAACCCCCTTATAACTTGGTAGCAGCAGGTGGTTCTGCGCCAGGTATTAAGTCTATTTGGTGATCAATACTTCATTTTGGTGGTAGTCCTTCTAGTAAGTTTATAGGAAATCAGTCTGCAAATTCAGTGATAAGTGGTTGTAAAGATATGTTCAGGCTATTAATGTCTATGTCCGTTTCAGTAGTAATTTTAGCAATGTCTTTTTCCATGATAATGCAGCAGTAAACTATGTCGTCTTTTTCGAGATGTTGGTAGAATTTTTTAGCTGAGTAGAGTCAAATCTTACCGTTTCTTGATTTGGAGACCAATTTGATGTCCTTGTTTTAATGAGTAAACTCCATAGTTCCACTTGGCCAGTCGATGTTAGGATTCTTCTGATCTAGCCAACTCTTTCCGAATACTATACTTGGTCCGGGCATACCTATGATTTCAAAGTTCAGTGTATCCTGGTATGATTCGATTGAGATTGGGAGATTCTTGGTGGTATGGGTGACTTGTTGGGTTCCTCCATTGGCGACTTCTACAATCATTGCTGCTTCGCGGGGTGACTTGATTACTTTGAGTTGATCGGCTAGCTGTTTGCTGATAAAATTGCATGTTGCTCCACTGTCAATCAGTATGTTGACTGTTTCGTTTTTTATTGTTCCTTTGTAGAAGAGAAGTTCTATCTTCTTTCCGAGTGATGATAAGGTTCCATATTCTACTTTTTCTTTTGTATCTTCTACTTTTGTTTCTTCGATAGACCATATGTCTGTTGTATCTTCGATTGACCAATCCGTTTTCTTCTCCTTGGTTGGTAATTTTATAGCTTTGCGTACTTGTTTTGCTTCTTCTTCTTCCTTTGCTAACTGTTGAATCTGTAGTTTCTTGCTTTCTTCTATGCAACTCCAGCATTTCCAGGCATTGTCTGCATAGTAGGTTCTGTTTCCATAAGGACAGCATCTATATGGTACTATTCCTTATGCCATTTTTAGGTACCAATGTTCATCTTTGGTGAGTGTAGATTTCTTCTTATCTGTCGATCTAAATCCTCCTGCAGCTCGTTCAGTTTTCAGAAGCTGTTCTACGACTTTGACTGTAACTGAGTTGTCCAGTTTGATGAATACAAATTGTGCTAGCTTGGCTCCTTTGGTGACTCGGTATTTGCAGTGAGCTGATAAGTTATAGACTGCAAGTATAATTTCGCCAGTATAGTCTGCATCAATAACTCCTGCTTTGATCGAGATTCCTTCCTTGATTTTGCTATTTTTATCCAGGATTTGTGTATAAGTTCCAGTTGGCGGCTTTAGGGCGATTCCTGTTTTGATCAGAAAAATTGATCCTGGTGGGATCAGAGCATCTTCGTTTGCATGGATATCATATCCTGCAGAGTTTGCTGTTCTCTTGGTAGGTACTATAGCATCCGGTTGCTTCTTTTCGACTAGGAAGTTGGTTTCATTGTTGGTTTCTTGTATCATGTATAGTCATTCATCTTCTGATGATTCTTCCTATTCTTCTTCTTCATCTTCTTGCCTTCCTTCTTCAATATCGGCCAGTTCTTGCCAAGTGCCATTGTAGGCTGGGTTGCATCCCTTGCCATCAATAATAGATGAGTTATAGACAGTCCAAAGATCTTGTGGGTAGATTTTGTCCCAATATACTCCTTGTTTGTATCTCTTCTTGTCTCCCCAGAACTTTCCTTTACCAACATATTGATAGCTTCTCCAGAAAATGTCATAAATTTCTCCAGTGTTGTTGGCATATGGGTGTGGGTTTTTGCCATGGTAGGGTCCATTGTTCATTGGTGGCATCTGTCGGTGTCTTGGTTGTGGTTTTATTTTTCAATCCTTCTTTTTGATAGTGAGGAAGTCTTCTACTTTAGTTTCATCTGGTATGAGGTGAGTTGTTGAACAGTTGCACATGTGTTCTGCGCAATAGATATATTGGTCACAGAATGGGCATCTTGTTTGCACCATGTTCCAATTGATGAGGGTGATTTGTTCTTGCTCGTTCAACTTGCGGTATCCTTGGCCATATTTCTCTTCTATTACGTACAGTCAGCTGATATCTCTAGGATCTGTTTCTTCTTCAGTAGTTATGCTTTTGCTTGTACCTTTGGTTTCTTCTTTCTTTGTGATCTTTTCTCCTGAAATAGTGTGAGTACTTCTACACTCAGGTGCAATATGTCCTCATCTTCTACAATTGAAGCAAGTCTTTGTTTTCTTCCAGTCATCCTTGTTTTCATCCTTCTTGAAATTGTTTCACTATATCAGATTATTGTTGTAGTTTCCTTGTCCTCCTCTGAATCCTCCTCAAGGGTTAAATCCTCCTTGATGGTAAGTATCAGTTGTTGGTTTGCTGCTTGAGCCAGAGTTTTGATTCCTGTTTTCTGTTCGTGTTTGTTGTGCTGATAGAATTGTACGTGCTGATTTGATGACTATGCCAAAACACCATTGTTCGTGTGTACATGGGCTCCCTCTCTCCTTAATACGAGTTTCAAGCTACTATGGAAGGGTCTTGAATAAGGTGTCGGCTTATGCACCACAAGTGATGTGATTGTCGTCATTGTAAGGCATCCCAATGATGATGAGATCGGCGTCGATTTCAGCAGCGAAAGCTTCAAAGGTTTTGTTTCCTTCGGTGTTGAATCTTGCTATGGCTAGTTGTTTCTTTGCTTTGGCGATATGTGCGCTACTGCAGAACTTGTCAATCAGTAAGGATCTAAGACCTTGTTGGATGGGAATGTTTGGATATCCTGGTTGGACTGCATTAGCTACTTGAGTGGCTACCAAAGTTGTATCTTGCCAGGTCAAAGATTTTCTAGGCAGATTTTGCCACCAGATTGCTGCCGATTTTCTGAGAAATCTAGCAATTTTGTTGACTTGTGCATATGACTTGGCATATACTTGTTCAGGTATATGATTGACGTTGTTGGTAAGTCTATCATCTGGTACTCGATCATCGTTCCAGCTGTTAGCATTGTAATTGGCTTCAATGGCTGATATGAATGCGGCAACTTCTTTTGCTTCTCCATCAAAAAGTTGTAGATTGACTGCTTTAGTTGTCTGACTGAGTTGTACTACTTGTCCTACAAGTGCAGTTAAGGCTGCTACTTGTATGGTTAGTGCGGCGATTGCGGCATTAGCCATTATATCGGTAAATGTAGTTGGTGCAAGTAGTGGTGATGTTGGAGGTTCGTTTTCACCTCTGTTGGTTTGTTGGAAGTAGTCTCTGACTTCGTGATCAAGTATTTTGTCTTCTGAATCGAGGTCTTCCGATTCTTCAATTATGTCAGCTTCGAGTGTGATTCTTCGAAAGGTTGTATCGGCGTCTTCAATAAATGCAGTGTCAGCATCATGATAGACAGTTGTCTCAGGTTCATGTAAGTCACTTATATTAGTTGCTTCTCTGAATGTTGGTTTGCTTGGTCCGGTTGTATGTCAGAATGTAGGTACTATGAGATTGATAGGTTCCTTGATTAATAGTGGTGTGATAGGTACAGTAGGTCCTAATGATGTTGTTTCGGCAAATCATATAAGGTCTTCTGCTACTAATTTCTCGAATAATCTGTTTGCAATTTTGTAGTAAACAGTGCCTCGGTGTGTTGAGTAGTCAAATTGTGAGTTGGTAATCCACTCTTTGATAACTTGGCGATTATTATATCCTTGTATGGTAGTTGTAAGATTGGTGAATTGGTGTTCAGCTCGTGTGATGGAAATGATGTCATGATCTCCCTTGATGTTTTCATAGAGGAAATCTTGAAATGCTTCGAAGTAGGCTTCAGTTGTAAGAGGGTTTTCGAATTCTTCTAAAAGTTCGTTGTAGAGTTCAAGGTATGTTTCACCTCATAAATGAGCTACTGTTGTTGAATCAGTGCTTCATAGCAGTTGCTAATATTGTGTCCACTTGAAGGGTTCTATGATGTATGTAGCCTCTCTGGCTGTTGGAAGTACAATGTGTGTGGTGTTTTTAGTAGCACTCTGAGTACGTCGGTCGTGTCTAAAAGGAATTGGTAATTCTAGGCCTTTGTAAAATTATTAGTAGTATGTTTCTGATTATTATAACGGTTTTTTGTTACTGCTGCTACTAAGTTGTAAGGGGGTTTCTCTTAAACTGCCTGTGAGGAAGCATCTGATGATACTAATCTGCATTGGACTTAGGAATCTCCGAGTATGTCACAAGGTTTCTAAGGTATTGAAAGTACTTTGTTTCTTTTATAAGATTATTAATTGTGAATTTCAGACTTATAGTCTTTAGCGCTCTTGATGTGTATAGAAGGGGGTAAGATCTTTAGCTCTTAAAGGGATCTTGAGTGTGCACTGCTATTGAACTAAAGTTTATTGAATAAGGATTGAGGGATATTTATACAAAATTCTCAAGGTGCTATATGGGTAGCTGCCCAGGTTACTACTCGGAATATTGGTTACTAGTTTAGAAGTCAAATAATGTGTTAATAAAATCTATATTGTAGATGTTGGCAATGCCTATGATGTTGGTGGTGCCTACGATGTTGGCGGTGTCTATGATGTTAGCAGTGTCTATGATGTTGGCAGTGTCTACGATGTTGGCAGTGTCTACATCTTCTTCTGTATCTGATCCTGATAAGGAAGTATTAGTTTCTTCTTCCAGACAGTTGTTATCCATTGGGTAATTTTCCAGGAGATAGAGTAACAGAGTTTCTTCTTCCTTATTTCATAAGTGTCCCCATTGATGCGGGCTCAGGTTACCCAGATGTTTCAATGTGGAAGGCCAATATTGGAATACTTTGAAGGTCCTTCTAGCTATGCGCTTTTCCCAGTGGGTTAATCCCAGAATTCTAGCGGATTCTTGTTCTGTTGTTTCTTGATGATTTTCTTGTCTTAACTGTAAGGCGTATCCCATTTAATAGTAACTTCTGAATTGTCCAGTGGTATTGTGAAATTGGTAGATGTTGATATTTTCTTTTGCAAGTTCTACCATTTCAATAGTGTCCTCTTGAGTCACTCTTGTGTGTAGTAGTACTGGTTCATTATGTCGATTGATGATTGTATTCTCCACTATGTTCTTGATCTGTTCATAGTCTGGTCGAAGTGGTGTTGATCGTCTGGCAGTATTTCTTTGCTGCGGTTGAGTCGGATAAGGCTCTTGAGTTCTCTGGTTTTGGCAGCTGATGGCAGGCATAGTTGTTTACTATGTTTCTGCAAGTATTTATTGCTGCTTTTTATATATATCACTCTTACAGGTAGACTAGAGTAGAGAGAATAGAACCATTGAGTCTCCTAAGCCAAATTGTACTTTCTTTTATAGTTTATACATAGTATGGTCCTTCCCATTTCAGTTGTAATTTAGCTGACCATGATGATTCTACAATATTTCGATATACAAGGACTTGATCTTTAATATGTAAGGGGGTAGCATTCGCCTTCCTATTTTGGTTCATTCATTGTCTCTCCTGTACCTTATCAATGAACACGGATGCTTTCTTTCAGATTAATTGTAACCTGCTGATATCTTATGCGACATAAGCCTATAAACGATCATCATATGTTCTGACATCTTTTTTGAGGTAGTGGAATTCTTGATTTGGAAATCTCCCATACACAAGCTCAAAGGAGCTGAACTTTGTCAAAGCTTGTCGAATGGTTTGAACTGCAAAAAGAGCACTATCAAGATAATGATCCTATGTTGCTTCTTGATTGATAATCTTTACCAAAATATTCTTGACTGTCTGGTTGGTGCGTTTGGTATATTTGGTTTGACTGTTTCCCTGTAGGTGGTATGATGTCATTCAGATATGCTTAATATAGTAAGTTCACTCGAGTTCTCTGATTAATTCAATTAGAAACTCTGTATCTTGGTTGCTGGTTATTTCCTTCAGTACTCCATATCAGCAGATAATGTTGGTATACAAGAACTTGACTACTGTCTGTACGTTCACATCTTCAACTGCTATTACTTCCAGATATTTTGTAAAGAAATCTACTACTAAAATAATATATCTTTTTCCTGTTAATGTTACTAGTATAGGTCCTATGACATCTATCCCGATGTGTGAAAATGGCTCAGCTCTGATGGTTGCTAAGGTGGCTCGGGGCATATCTTTTGCTCTTACTTATTTTTGGTATGTGTTGCAATTTCGTATAAAGCTGGTTATATCATCTTGCATCCCAGGCCACTATGCTGAATTTCTAAGTCGGTATAAAGTATTGTCCTGGCCTACATGTCTAGATAATAGATAATTATGTGCTAATGATAAAATGTTTGATATGTCCTTCTCCTGAATTACTGGAATAATGTATCCCTCCTTTTTTCGGTATAATAAATTGTTTTGAACTTCATACTGTCTGCCAGTAGTTAATAAAATGTTCTTCATCCAATCCTCCATATCTCCTCTAATCTCCCTCCTCATCAACCAAATCACCAGATCATAGTACAGTATTGTGTTCATTACTGTACCCTGCCTTAGGCATTCAATAATGGCATTCTGCTGAGTGCATCGGCATTTTGATTTGTTTTCCCTTTTCTGAACTTCACTATGAAATTATATTCTTGAAGCATTATAATCTACCATGCATACATTCCACTTGGATCGAGTCTGTTGAACAACCATTTAAGTGCTGAGTGATCCATGATAACTTTGAAGTATTGTCTGATGAGGTAATACCTAAACTACTTGACTGCCCATATGACTACAAGATACTCCAATTTGGTTGATTCATAATTCTTCTCAATGCTGCATGTTCCTCTGCTTGTATAACAAATTACTTATTCTAAGCCCTTGGTGTTGTCTTGTAAAAGGATTTGTAAGAGTGATATATATAAAAAGCAGCAACAAATACTTGCAGAAACATAGTAAACAACTATGCCTACTATCAGCCGCTAAAACCAGAGGACTCAAGAGCCTTATCCAACTCAACCGCAGCAAAGAAATACTGCCAGACGATCAACACCACTTTGACCAGACTATGAACAGATCAAGAACATAGTGGAGAACGCAATCATCAACCGACATAATGAACCAGTACTACTACATGCAAGAGTGACCCAGGAGGACACTATTGAAATGGTAGAACTTGCAAAAGAAAATATCAACATCTACCAATTTCACAATACCGCCGGACAATTCAGAAGTTACTATTAAATGGGATACGCCTTACAGTTAAGATAAGAAAATCGTCAAGAAACAACAGAATAAGAATCTGCTAGAATTCTGGGATTAACCCACTGGGAAAAGCGCATAGCTAGAAGGACCTTCAAAGTATTCCAATATTGGCCTTCCGCATTGAAACATCTGGGTAACCTGAGCCCGCGTCAATGGGAACACTTATGAAATGAGAAAGAAGAAACTCTGTTACTCTATCTCCTGGAAAATTACCCAATGGATAACAACCGTCTGGAAGAAGAAACTAATACTTCCTTATCAGGATCAGATACAGAAGAAGACATAGACACTGCCAACATTGTAGACACTGCCAACATCGTAGACACTGCTAACATCACAGACACCGCCAACATCGTAGGCACCATCAACATCATAGGCATTGCCAACATCTACAATATAGATTTTATTAATACATTATTTGACTTCTAAACTAGTAACCAATATTCTGAGTAGTAACCTGGGCAGCTACCCATATAGCACCTCGAGAATTTTGTATAAATATCCCTCAATCCTTATTCAATAAACTTCAGTTCAATAGCAGTGCACACTCAAGATCCCTTTGAGAGCTAAAGATCTCACCCCCTTCTATACACATCAAGAGCACTAAAGACTATAAGTCTGAAATTCACAATTAATAATCTTATAAAAGAAACAAAGTACTTTCGATACCTTAGAAACCTTGTGACATACTCGGAGATTCCTAAGTCCAACGTGGATTAGTATCATCAGACGCTTCCTCACAGGTGGTTTAAGAGAAACCCCCTTACACCACTGAAGCAAGGTCAAAATCTATTATACCCAACAAATGCAGCCCAAAGAAGGATGTGGAAAAAGCGATGAAGAAAGTGCTGACAAAAGGATTCGAAACTATCGACTGGACACCCCTCAACTAAGAGGAAGACTCTGAAAGGCTTCTTCTACTTAGCCAGCAGTATTATAAATGGTTATGTCATCAAAATTGTGCAACCGATACTACAATCTAGTTCCATCAAGGACAAGCTTGAAGCCTGCATTGCAAAAATAGAAAACAAGAAATGGTACTGTCCAAATTTGTGAAAGATATAGTTAACAAGATCTATGTACTTTTCTTAGGCTACGAATGGCTTCTTTTGAGATTTTATAGAAGAACTATTAATATTTCTAAATTAACCCTTGCTGAAATTGCTCAAATCTATCAAGCTATAGAGGAAGAAATTGCTCTTTTGCCTTTTAGTTTCGAGGATGAGACATTTCCAGTTAAGCCCTCAGATATGATGGCCAACCCCCAACTTAACTGATTTTCACAAATTTTGTACTATGCTTGATTTAGAAGTTACTATAATATTTTGTCCCCTTCCATTTTTAGTCATTGACAACTTTTATTTTTACTTGACAACTTTTATTTCTGCTTGACAACTTTTATTTCTACAAAATGCTACCACCAGAGTCATTATATATTCTTTGCAATGATTGGATTATATTTTCATAGTGGAGTCTTTATTAGTTGTTCTTTAGTCTTTCAATTTATATAAATACCCCCTCTATTTCTATCTAAATAAATCAGTTTGCACAGAGTCTTAGAATATCTCAATATCAGTCATAGTAAAGTCTAAAGAGCACAGCACAAAGCTATAGTAAGGATATGTAAAGGGAGATATTGAGTCTGATACTCTAAGTATTCTCAATGAACAAATGAACAAACAAACGACCAGTTATTAGTACATTTGTCATACGTACTAGTATTTATTATAATAGCTGACCTCAAATTTTTTGAAAGTAGTACAAATTTCTAGTATACTTCTTAAATTAGTATTTTAACAGTTTCTACTTGTCTTTTTACAGTTCCTACCTATCTTTTTATAGTTCCTATCTGTCTTTCATTATACTAATTAGTCATTCATAATAAGAACTTAGTTTTAGTAAACTAACTATATTTCTTTCAATTCTATTATAACAGCTGACTCTTAATTTGTCTAATTTCTAAGAACTTATCTTTGTACTCAATTTAGTTATTGTTACCTTCTACTTTTGATTATTTGTATTATATAAATTACATCTATAACTGTAAGCTACTTACTTTAGTAATGAGGATACTACTAAAGATATATGCTATCTACTTTAGTAATGAGAATACTACTCTAGCAGTATTATATAATTTATAATGATCAAATTATTATCTTTATAGCAAAGTCTTTTAGTTCTTTAAATTTGTATAAATACTTTTTTTATTTTTATTTAAATAAATCAGTTTATACAGAGTCTTAGAATATCTTAATATCAGTTATAGTAAAGTCTAAATAGTACAGTATATAGCTAGTAGTAAGGATATATAAATGAAGATATTATATCTATAATTCTGAACATTCTATCAGAAAACTATTTTCAGTTTATAGTCTATAACTAGCATCTATACTTGTAGACTATTTGCAAGCTGTTTACAGGCTGTTCTAGCCAATTCATGGTTCACAATATTGTTCTAGCAGAGTTCTAGAATAGTTCATAGCTGTTTATAGCTGTAAGAGTGATATATATAAAAAGGCAATAACAAACACTTACAGAAATATAATAAACAATCATACCTGCTATCAGCTGCCAAAACCAGAGAACTCAAGAGCCTTATCTAACTCAACTGCAGCAAAGAAATACTGCCAGACGTTTAACACCACTCTGACCAAACTATGAACAGATCAAGAACATTATGGAGAATACAATCATCAACTGACATAATGAACCAGTACTACTACATGTTAGAGTGACCCAAGAGAACACTATTGAAATGGTAGAACTTGTAAAAGGAAATATCAACATCTACTAATTTCACAATACCGCCAGACAATTCAGAAGTTACTATCAAATGAGATATGCCTTACAGTTAAGATAGGAAAACTGTTAAGAAATAACAGAACAAGAATCTGCCCGAATTCTGGGATTAAACCGATAGGAAAGGTGTATAGCTAGAAGGACCTTCAAAGTATTCCAATATTGGCCTTCCACATTGAAACATCTTGGTAACCTAAGCCCTTGTCAATGGGAATACTTATGAAATAAAGAAGAAGAAACTTTGTTACTCCATCTCTTGGGAAATTACCCAATAGATAACAACCATCTGGAAGAAGAAACCAATACTTCCTTATCAGGATTGGATATAGAAGAAGATATAGGCACCGCCAACATCGTAGGTACTGCTGACATCATAGGCACCACCAACATCATAGGCACCACCAACATCATAGGCACCGCTAACATCGTAGGCACCACTGACATCATAGGTACTGCCGACATCTATAATATAGATTTCATTAATACATTATTTGACTTCTAAATTAGTAACCAATATTCTGAGTAGTAACCTGGGCAGCTATCCATATAGTACTTCAAGAATTTTATATAAATATCCCTCAACTCTTTATTCAATAAACTTCAGTTCAATAGTAGTGCACACTCAAGATCCCTTTGAGAGCTAAAGATCTCACCCCCTTCTATACACATCAAAAAGTGCTAAAGAGACTATAAGTCTGAAAATTATAATTAATATTTTTATAAAGAAACAAAGTACTTTCGATATCTTAGAAACCTTGTGATATACTCAGAGATTTCTAAGTCCAATGCGGATTAGTATTATCAGACACTTCCTCACAGGCAGTTTAGGAGAAACTCCCTTACAACTTGATAGCAGCAGTAATGAAAAACTGTTATAATAATCAGAACCATACTACTAATATTTTTACAAAGGCCTAGAATTACCAATTCCTTTTTAGACATGACTGATACGTATACTCAGAGTGCTACTAAAGATACCATACACATCTTACTTCCAACAGCCAGAGAGGCTACATACATCATGGAATCCTTCAAGTGGATACAATATCAGCAACTGCTATGAAGCACTGATTCAACAACAGTAGCTCATTTACGAGGCAAAACATACCTTGAACTCTACAATAAACTTCTAGAAGAATTCGAAAACCCTCTTATAACTGAAGCCTACTTCAAAGCATTTCAAGATTTCCTCTATGAAAATATCAAAGGAGATCATGATATCATTTCCATCACATGAGCTGAATATCAATTCACCAATCTCACAACTACTGTACAAGAATATAATAATTACCAAGTTATTAAAGAGTGGATTACCAACTCACAATTTGATTACTCAATATACCAAGGCACTATTTACTACTGAATTGCAAACAGATTATTCAAGAAATTAGTAGCAGAGAATCTCATATGATTTGCTGAAACAATACCATTAGGACCAACCATATCTATCACACCACTATCTATCGAGGAATCTATCAACCTTATAGTATCTATATTCCAACATACACCTGGACTGAGCAGACTAACATTCAGAGAAGCAAAAGACATAAGTGATATACATAAACCTGATACAACTGTCTATCATGATGCCAACACTGTATTTATTGAAGACACAGATATAACTATTCGAAGAATTACACTCAAAGCTGACATACTTGAAGAATCAGAAGATCTTGACTCAGAAGATGAAATATTTGATCACAAAGTAAGAAAATACATCCAACAAACAGACAGAGGGGAAAATGAACTTCCTATATCACCACTACTTGCACCAACTACATTTACTGATATAATGGCTGATGTTATAATCACAGCATTAACTGCACAAGTCGCAGCCTTAACTGCACTTGTAGGACAAGTAGCACAACTCAGTCAGACAACCAAAGCAGTCAACCTACAACCCTTTGATAGAGAAGCCAAAGAAGTCACTGCTTTTATATCAGCTGTTGAAGCTAATTATAATACTAACAGCTAGAATGATGATCGAGTACCAGATGATAGATTCACCAACAATGTCAATCATATACCTGAATAAGTATATGCCAAGTCATATATACAGGTTAACAAAATTGCTGGATTTTTCAGAAAATCAGCAGCAATCTGGTAGTAAAATCTGCCTAGAAAACTCTTAACCTAGCAAGATACAACTTTGGTAGCAGCTTAACTAGCTAATATGGCCCAACTAGGATATCCAAATATCCCTGTCCAACAAGGCCTTAGATCCTTACTAATTGACAAATTCCACAGTAGTGCACATATTGCCAAAGCAAAGAAATGACTAGCTACAGCAAGATTTAATACTGAAGAAAACAAAACCTTTAAAGCTTTTGCCACAGAAATCAACACCAATCTTATCATCATTGGAATACCTTATGATGATGACAATTATATTACTTGTGGTGCATGAGCTAATACCTTATTCAAGACCCTTCCACAGTGACTGGAAACTCGCATTAAGGAGAGAGGGAGCCCATGTGCTCACAAATAATGGTATTTCAGAATGGTTATCAAATCAGCACATACAATTCTATTAGCACAACAAACACAAACAGAAAATAAGAATCATAACTCTGGCTCAAGCAGCAAACTAATAACTGATACTTACTGTCGAGGAGGATTCAACCTCTGAGAAGGATTCAGGGGAGGATGAGGAAACTACAACAATAACTTGACATAGCAAAACAATTTCAAGAAGGATGAAAACAAGGATGACTGGAAGAAAACAAAGACCTGCTTCAATTGTGGAAGATGAGGATATATTGCACTCAAATGTAGAAGTACTTACACTATTTTGGGAGAAAAGATCACAAAGAAAGAAGAAATCAAAGGCACAAGCAAAAGCATGACTGCCGAAGAAGAAATGGATCCAAGAGATATCAGCTGACTATATGTAATCGAAGAAAAATATGGCCAAGGATACTGCAAGTTGAACGAACAGGAACAAATCACTCTCATCAATTGGAATATAGTGCAAACAAGATGCCCATTCTATGATCAATGTATCTATTATGTAGAACATATGTACAACTGTTCAACAACTCACCTCATACTGGATGAAACCAAAGTAGAAGACTTCCTCATCATCAAAAAGAAAGATCGAAGAATAAAACTGCAACCAAGACGCTGACAGATACTACCAATAGATAATGGACCCTACTATGGCAAGAACCCATACCCTTACGCCAATAACACTGGAGAAATTTATGACATTTTCTGGAGAAGCTATCAATACGTTGGCAAAGGAAAGTTCTGAGGAGATAAGAAAAGATATGAACAAGGAGTATATTGGGATGAAATCTACCCACAAGATCTTTGGACTGTCCATGACTTATCTACTATTGATGGCAAGGGATGCGACCCAGCCTACAATGGCACTTGGCAAGAACTGACCGATATCGAAGAAAGAAGACAAGAAGATGAAGAAGAAGAATTAGAAGAATTATCAGAAGATGAACGACTATATATAATACAAGAAACCAACAATGAAACCAACTTCCTAGTCGAAAAGAAGTACCCAGATGCTATAATACCTACTAAAGGAATAGCAAACTCTGCAGGATATGATATCCATGCAAACGAAGATACACTAATTCCACTAGGATCAATTTTTCTGATCAAAACAGGAATCGCCCTGAAGCCACCAACTGGAACTTATATACAAATCCTGGACAAAAGCAGCAAAATCAAGGAAGGAATCTCGATCAAAGTAGGAGTTATTGATGCAGACTATACTGGTGAAATTATACTTGCAGTTCACAACTTATCAGCTTGCTGCAAATACCGAGTTACCAAAGGAGCCAAGTTAGCACAATTCGTATTTATCAAACTGGATAACTCAATAACAGCCAAAGTCATAGAACAACTTCCAAAAACTGAACATGCTGAAGGAGGATTCAGATTGACAGACAAAAAGAAACCTACACTCACCAAAGATAAATATTGGTACCTGAAAATGGCATAAGGAATAGTACCATATGGATGCTATCCTCATAGAAGCAGAACCTACTATGCAGACAATGCCTGGAAATGCTGGAGTTGTATAGAAGAAAGTAAGAAACCACAAATTCAACAGCTAGCAAAGGAAGAAGAAGAAGTGAAACAGGTATGCAAAGCTATAAAATTACCAACTAGGGAGAAGAAAATGGATTGGTCAATCAAAGATACAACAGACATGTGGTCTATTGAAGAAACAAAAGTAGAAGATACAGAAGAAAAAGTAGAATACAGAACCTTATTATCACTCAGAAAAAAGACAGAACTTCTTTTCTATAAAGAAACAATGAAGAATAAAACAGTCAACATACTGATTGACAGTGAACTGAGATCCAAAGTTAACAAGTAACTTTTGACAATTGCTATTCAAAACACTTGAAACAAAAATAGCACTCTTAACTGCATTTTACCTACAGACTGATGGACAAACAGAATGCATGAACCAAACATTGGAACAAATACTTAGAACTTACGTCAACTATCAATAGAATGATTGGGACAAACACTTAACTGCTGCCGAATTTGTATGCAATAATGCTCAGCAAAAGTTAATGAAACTATTGCCATTCTTCTTAAACTATGGCTATTACCCACTAATACTAGCAACTCTGTTACTGGAAAAGGTTGAATCAACAGTATAAGCCATTGATAACTTCACCACATGAATGACCAACTTGCTGACCAAAGTACAAGATGTAATTCGCAAAGTACAATTATAACAGACAAGATATATAAATGAAAAAAGGTGTGAAGAATCATTTGAGATAGACGAAATAGTCTTGCTATTCTCAAGATATATTACATTGTGATAATTATCTAATCAACCTTCAAAGAAACTTCAGAATAAGTTTCTCAGATCATTTAAGATTATCACAAAAATATCAGCTGTTACTTACAAACTGGAGTTACTACTAACAATGAAGATTTACCCAGTGTTTCACGTATCATTACTAAAATGTTATATACCAAATAATGATAATTTATTTCCAGATAGACAAGTCAAACCACCCGCACCAATTTTGGTCAATAATGCAGAAGAATTCGAAGTAGAAGAAATCTTAGATCAATGGATTACCAAACAAGGCAACAGATCGACACTGCAATACCTAATTAAGTAGAAAGGATACCCCTTACACAATGCAATATAGGAACCACTTAGCAATCTGACAAATGCAGATGAAGCACTAGAAAAATATCACAAGTCCCTACAGAAATAGTATGAATGCTATTTTTTCAAAGAGGGAAGAGTTGTAAGAATGATATATATAAAAAGGCAATAACAAACACTTACAGAAATATAGCAAACAATTATACCTGCCATCAGCTGCCAAAACCAGAGGACTCAAGAGCCTTATCCAACTCAACCGCAGCAAAGAAATACTGCCAGACATTCAACACCACTCCAACCAAACTATGAACAGATCAAGAACATTGTAGAGAATGCAATCATCAACCGATATAATGAACCAGTACTACTATATGCCAGAGTGACCCAGAAGGACACTATTGAAATGGTAGAACTTGTAAAAGGAAATATCAACATCTACTAATTTCACAATACCGCTGGACAATTCAGAAGTTATTATCAAATGGGATATACCTTACAGTTAAGACAGGAAAACCATCAAGAAACAATAGAACAAGAATCTGCCTGAATTTTGGGATTAAACTGATGGGAAAGGTGCATAGCTAGAAGGACCTTCAAAGTATTCTAATATTGGCCTTCTGCATTGAAACATCTTGGTAACCTAAGCCCTTGTTAATGAGAACACTTATGAAATAAAGAAGAAGAAACTTTGTTACTCTATCTCTTAGAAAATTACCCAATAGATAACAACCATCTGGAAGAAAAAACCAATACTTCCTTATTGAGATTGGATACAGAAGAAGACGTAGGCACTGCCAACATTGTAGGCACTGCTGACATCATAGGTACCGCCAACATCATAGGTACCGCTAACATCATAGGCACCGCCAATATCATAAGCACCGCTGACATCGTAGGCACCGCCGACATTTACAATATAGATTTCATTAATATATTATTTAACTTCTAAATTAGTAACCAATATTCCAAGTAGTAACCTGGGCAGCTACCTATATAGCACCTCGAGAATTTTGTATAAATATCCCTCAACTCTTTATTTAATAAACTTCAGTTCAATAGCAGTGTACACTCAAGATCCCTTTGAGAGCTAAAGATCTCACCCTCTTCTACACATATTAAGAAGCACTAAAGAGACTATAAGTCTGAAAATTATAATTAATATTCTTACAAAGAAACAAAGTACTTTCGATACCTTAGAAACCTTGCGACATACTTGGAGATTCCTAAGTCCAACACAGATTAGTATTATTAGATGCTTCCTCATAGGCAGTTTAGGAGAAACCCCCTTACAGTAGCTGTTCATTAATAATAGTTCATAGTCTATAACTAGTATCTGTATTCATAGCTATTTTGTTTATAGCTTTTAGTAAAATAATTTATAGCTTTTAGTAAAATAGTTTGTAGATTAATTAACCATTTTTCTGATATCTTAACAAATGCATATAGAATGACTGATTATTAGTATATTTGTTATATCTTGATACTGACTAATAGGAGAGTTATTAAAAGACTGACTCTTATATCCTTATTCAAGTAAAACTAAACTATCTTTTTAAGTAATAATAGTACACCTATAGTAAAAGATAGCATCATTCAAGACAGATTATCAACAGATACCTTTACTTTTTATATAAAGAAGATTACTGAACAGCTTTAGTTCTGAGGAAAAAGAATTTATTATATCTGACCTATTCAATAGTGACTATAGCAAGATAAGAGAATCTATTACCTCTCTTATAGTATATAATAGGTTATCATTAAATAAAGAATTAGCTATCGATTTTAGTAATGAACTACAAGTGTTATTCTATGAAACATCCAATAAATCAGATAATAAACCAGAAATTAATATATATAAAATGATAGAAAGACTATTAACTTTTACTAGTTATGTACTAGCTGAATTAGTAATCAAGTTTATTAAAGACTTGCAGATTTATAATATAATTTAGCAGTTCACTAATATTGATAAAGTAAATATTCTAAAAGCATTCTTATAAGAACCTGTCAAGATTGCATATAATACTGTAGTGATTACTACAGTAGCAAATGAAGGATTCAATATAAGAGCAGAAGGAGTAAACATAGAAGCTAATACTAAAGTAATCTTCATTAATACTATCATATAGTTAAGAGCTACTTATTATATAGCCAACATATAGTAAAATATAAAGAATTAGCTAGTATCAATATACTAAAGAATAAATAAAAGTCCTTTTATTTTCTATATAAAAATTTGATATATAGTAGATCTTGCAGAATACCTACCAGCCAACTAGGACCTGATCATTAAGCAATCTTTTATAAATAGACTTTACTAAGAAATTACTATTCAAGTATGCTCCAGCCCAGTTGAATTGAATTATATATAAAAGGTTGACTATATATAGAGGTATTGAGTTATATAAAATCTAAGTTAAAATATAATATAGCAAATATTGCTAAATAATCTTTAAGAATCTCAAACAGTATTAGCAGTTATACTTACTATTGTATCAGCTATAGTTAACTAGAGAGCAGTCTTACAAAAGGACCTAGCTATAGATGACTTCATTAAACAAATAAGCAAGATGACTATATATATATTAGATCTTAAAAGGCAAATCAATATATAGTAATCAGTACAGTAATTTATAGTAAACTCAATCCCTATAACTAGATCAAATATATATCTAATTAGGAATCCAAGGTACTTCAAGTGTAACTAAGATAAGTATATTATTAGAAAAATAGTTAATTAATTTACAAACCATTTTACTAAGAGCTGTAAACTATTTTACTAAGAGCTAATAAACAAAATAGCTACAGATATAAATACTAGTCATAGACTATAAACTATTATTAGCAAACAGCTATAAACTACTCTAGAACTCCACTAGAACAATATTATAAACTACAAACACCTCTAGAACAATATTGTAAACTATAAACTAGCTAGAACAGCCTGTAAACAACTTGTAAATAGCCTATGAGTATAGATACTAGTTATAGACTATAAACTGAAAATAGTTTCCTAATAATATCTAAAGACTGCACCCAGCTAGACATAAGAGTATGCAGAAGATGTAGAGATAAGAGTACTATACTTTAAGATATATAACTAAAACAAGTAGGATTGCTCAACTTAGAACTTAAGGACAAATCTAGATAAATATTATTACCTTTAAGGAAAAAAACTTTAATAGCAAAGATGAGTATAGCTAGATAGAAGTATTTCTAGCTACTTAGAAAAAACAAAAACTCAGATGTCTCAAGAAGGTAGAATTCTCTTATATAATAAAAACCCCAAGAGTAGTATAAAGAGTATAAGAATGTAAATTTGATAGTAATGAACAAGATAAGCTCTTCAAAGAAGAAGTTAATTGTATTATCTAAGAAGATATACCAATGTCCAAGGTATCTATAAGTGAAGGAAACAAGGAGTGCAAGCTATAAAAATCTAAGAAATATAGTCTTGATATTTGAAAAGAAATAGAGAATATAACAATCCTAGTTAAAGTAGGACAACTTGCTGAATTTCTAATATTCTAATAGCAAATCCAAAAAGAGATAAGCAATATACAACTTAGATATAAAGTAGTAGAAATTAATGTAGTATAGTAATTGAAGGATAATAAATTGCAGAACTTATCGATATATTTACAATACTAGATTGAAGAAATTATAATACTATATATTATCATTAGAAAACTATTTTCAGTTTATAGTCTATAACTAGCATCTATGCTTGTAAGCTATTCTCAGGCTGTTTATAGGCTATTCTAGCTAGTTTGTAGTTTGTGATATTATTCTAGAGATATTCATAGTTCATAATATTGTTTTAGAAAAGTTCTAGAGTAGTTTGCAGCTATTTGCTAATAATAGTTTATAGTCTCCATGTCCATAGCTATTTTATTCATAGCTCTTAGTAAAATAGTTCACAGCTCTTAGTAAAATAGTTTATGGATTAATTAACCATTTTTCTGATAATTAATACAAGAGCTGGAGGATATATTATTAGCAAAATAATACTCAACTAACTCAGATGGCAGATTGAAAAAACAACAACTATAATGATTATAGTGGCAGATGGATATGTCACAATGCTGCTTAGTAAGGTTTACAAATTACTAATCTACTTTAGTAAGCTCATCATCCTAGTATTAGCAATAGTAGTTAATATAATATCTTATAACCTTGTTATTAGAAATAACTAGTTGAAGAAGATATAAGCTATAATTGATTTTAGAGTATGCAAGATAAGAATTACTTGAAAAAGATACTGCTACAAAATACTCATTGACTTAGAAAGAGAAGTCTACCAGCAAATGATAAAAAGTGATGAAGAAGATAAATAGAAGGAATTCTTTATAATACAGATTGTATAAACTAACCAGAAAGCTAAACTATTAGAAAGAAAAAGTGAACAAGCTACTAGATTTGACCTTTCTACCATTAAGGATATCAAGCTACAACCTAGAGAATCTTATATAGTTGGAACAGGAATTACTGTAAGAATACTCCAAGGATACTACAGTTAAATCAAACCAAAAAACTCTTTTACAGTAGTTGGAATTACAATTAACACAAGAGTCATTAACACAAACTATATAAGTAAAATCAAGATAGTAGTTATTAATTGATATTGATTCAATATAGCTAAGCTTTATAGAGAAGACTGAGTTATACAGTTAATAATCATACTCATCTGAACTAGTAGAAGTAACTAATCTCAAAGAAATAACTAAAGAAGATAAAGAATTTAAATCAACTGGAGTCAACATTATAAAAATTATAATAGATCTTAAGCATGTACCCAAGATGGCAAACAAGAAGGTCTATACATTTGGGAAACAATTTGATAAAAAAGAAAAAAAGAAACTAAAGGCACTTATTGATAAATATTTAAATATTTTTGCAATAACCTTTAAAGAGATCAATCTGAAACCACTAAAGTACTTTTATTATATTAATATTCAAGAGCATTTACCAATTAAATGTATACTATACTGAACACCACTAGTATATATTAAATGATAATAAAAAGAAATTAATAACATGATCAAAGAAGGAATAGCAGCCAAAATAAAACAGCATAAGGGATTGTTAAAGGAGAAATTAAAGAACTGAACTTAACTGAAGTTTATTAAATAAAGAATTGAGAGATATTTATATAAAATTAAAAAGCTAAGATTGATTATATAAGTTAATTATAATTCTTTAATATCAATAGTGTGATGATCGATGCACGAATTCCTTGATTTTCGAGAACATTCTGTGACCTTGCTTCTGTTAGTATTATTTTTAGTAAGCAATCTTACCACCAGTGATGAACCTAGTTTTTAGTGACCAATCTCATTTTTATCAATGAAATGTTATTTGCAGTTATGGAGTCATACTTGTAGTAAAGTCTTTATTAATTTTGTATAAATACTTCCTTTATTTCTATCTAAATAAATTAGTTTGCACAGAGTCTTGGAATATCTTAATATCAGTCATAGTAAAGCCTAAAGAGCATAGCACAAAGCTATAGTAAGGATATACAAAGGGAGATATCACATCTGATACTCTGAGCATTCTCAATGAATGAACAACTAGTTTTTAGTACATTTGTCATATCTTAGTGCCAACTGGCAGAAGCTTTATCAAGTACTCCAAAGAGAAACAACTGAAGCTTATGTCTTCATTCAAGCAGGACTGAACTGTTATGACCGCAGACTCATTAAATTGATGCTCTGCATGAAATGAAATAAAACAACTCAATACTACAAATGGACTACCTCAAAAAGCGCAACTGGCATGCACTATAGGAAAATGCTACTAGGAAATACTAAGGCATGCATTGAAGATGTAGGTTTGAATCACTGGTATGACTAGGTTCTATCCAAGATAAGACCTATAGACCTACGATCGCCGGAGAGCAAAACAGACAAAAGTAAATTATCGAATAGGAATAGAGAGCAATACAGACAGAGAGTAATATTGCTAAAGAGCAATGATATAAGAGTGATATTATTAGATATTATAAATAACTATTACTGTGCTGCAGTACTACTTAGAACATTTTAGTTACTCGAAATAGAATTACCTGATATGGTAGTTCCCGATTTAGTAATACCAAATGAGGTATTGCCAAATAGAGCATTGCCGATTAAGGAATTACTCAATAAGGAAATTCTGTTTTAGGAAATTCCTTTTGTAGTATTACTATATTCAGAAATGCCTTTAGTAGTATTACTTATTGAAGCATTTCCTTTTTCTACATTACCTATCTTAGCATTACTCTTTTCAGAAATACTTTATATAGTATTTCCTTTTCTCAAATTACTATCTCTAGTAATTTCTCTTTTTATTATTATCTTTCATAGTATTACCTTTTACTGTATTACTTATTTCAGTATTTCTTTTTAAAGTATTACCACTATCAGAAGTACTATCTTAGGTAGCTACCTTTATAGCAGTACTATCTGATTTCTTATATAAATATCCCTCAATTCTTTATTTAATAAACAGAATCATCATTCCTATCAGTTCAATTCCTTAACTTCTCTTCACAACTCTTATACACAATCTTATATAAATCACTACAAGAGCCAGAACCTCAAGAGGCTCACATAATACAGATAGTTGCAGACTCATTAAATTGAAGTTCTGCACTATTCTCGCAATATTCTGACAACTGAGTTCAATAGCAGTGCACACTCAAGATCCCTTTGAGAGCTAAAGATCTCACCCCCCTTCTATACACAACAAAGGCACTAAAGACTATAAGTCTGAAATTCACAATTAATAATCCTATAAAGAGACAAAGTACTTTCGATACCTTAGAAACCTTGCGACGTACTCGGAGATTCCTAAGTCCAATGCAGATTAGTATCATTAAACGCTTCCTTATAGGTGGTTCAGGAGAAACCCCCTTATAACTTGGTAGCAGCGATAATGAAAAACCGTCCTTCAACTGCCTAGAAAACCTTTAACCTGGCAAGATACAACTTGGTGGCCATGGGTTGTAAAACACCACCCCCTCCTTACAACTTGGGAGCAACAGTTATGAAACATCACTACCCTTTACAACTTGACAGTAGTGACAATGAAAACTACCTAGAAAACTGCTGAAATGGCAAGATACAACTTTGGTAGCAGCAATATCAATACTCAACACAATGAATATTCAGCATTATCACAATTGTAACATAATTGACATTTGAGGAACATATATTACGAACATTTTATTCAGGCCTAAATTCTTTTGGAATACTTGCGATATACTCAGAGTAACACCAAACATCTATACAAATCAGCAAGAAGACTATAATATCGAGGAGGAATGGAGACGATCACAATAACGAGAGGCGTAGATGGACTTCAAAAGCAGGCAAACTTTGCAAATGGACTTTATAAAGATATATTAATACAAGCAACCTTGAGAAGATGATATGAATCATTCGTTAGAGACATAGATTACTGAATCAGTATTGATAGAAATGGATCTTATACTCTGGGACAACAAGCACCAGCCAATATAACAACACTAGTCGAATTAGAAACAGATGAATGATTATTGACAAAACAATTATCAGCAACATCTAGATTACAAACTGAACAATTAATAGATAAAAGGACCTCAATTATTTATTCAGATTTACTTAGAAGAAGAAGACGATGGAGATGCACAATGGGAGGCAACATAAGCCCTCTATAAATTTACCTGCTCCTCAAATTCTAGAACTCTATGAGGAGACCAAAGTTCTGAAAACTAGGACTTAACCCTTTCAATAGATTGGCATTTTCGGACATCAGCCTAATCTTCAACAATTATAGAAGAAGGATGCACATTCTCTTGATCATCTGATGAAGGCTAAGGAGACCATGCAGACTTTGGAGACCAAGGACTTCCAATGACATGGCTGATTTAACCATCAAAAAGAAAAGAGAATTACTAAGAAATTACAACAAAATAGACAAGAGTTATATCAGAACTGAATTATAATTACCAGTCTTCAACCTTATTAGTTATAATAAGTGTAGCAAAAGTCTCGCTAGCCGTTAAAGAAAGTACCACTAAAGCCGTAACTACAGCAGCAACTACTGGAGACAAACCGATAATTAGCTCAACTATCACAACAGGGACCCATTTGATGAATTGACCAAATTGATCATAGGGCCTCACAATTTGTGCTTTCGAAATCCACCTTCTATGACAATTGTGAGGTTGTCATCGCCAACCATATGGAGGAGTATCTGGAGTATTCAAATAGTTCGAAAAGCATAGTAGAAAAAAAAAAAAAAAAAAAAACCACTCATAAGTCAAGAAGACTTCTAAAGATTTCAACTTATAACAACTTGCATACAAACCTGGAGCAGAAGTCTTTACAAATTGGTACTTGGGAGGATGCTCACTAGCATTTTCACCATCCTGATGGTGCTTGCCCAGAACACTAGGGCTCGAGGGAGGAGTTTTACGAACTATCTCACCATCGTCATCATCCCGGTAACGCTTGCCAAGGATAGAAGGAACTGGATATTGTTGGCACTGCAAAGTCATAATGGAAGTATAGGAGAAAGGAGTAGTGTATGAATTAGAAGACTTTTTGAACTTGCAAGAAAGATAGAGACATTGGATGACTATTCTTATACTCAAGCAACCTAAGCATGAGCACACCCGAATCTCAGCGCAACTCCAAGGACTTACCTGGAAAGAGACACCTCATTGCTGACCCAAGCAGACAACCCTTATCAGAGAGAAAGAGAGCAGATGAATCTGGACAACAAAAGCAAGACACATAACAAGATCCAGCCAAGAAATGAATCACCAAAAGCAAGTCATCAAGCTCAGAAATGGAATTATGCGTGAATCCCACACCCCCAAGATCTCATGTCGACACCTCATAGTGAGATTCAGTCTGACCGACACACAGCATTCAGACACACACACACACCTGCCCAAATAACTCACCTCGTTCCACCAATAACCCTAGCGAACAACCAATGAATCAGTTCAGATCGTCAGCGTCGAATGTGCTCGTCACAAATAAAGCCAGGACACCCGACCAAGGACCTGATCTGTACCCGAATGACCAAATGACCGAATGACTTGAGAATTAGAACGGAGAAAAATAAACTCAACAAATCAGCTTGCGCCTAAAACATTAGAATCACCTGACCCATCAACCCCAGTGTAAATAAAACAAATCACAGTACCTAAATCGCAAGAAATGCACTATAACTGCTGTATATGGAAGAATCTAGAGTTACCTACTGAAATCAGTAGATAAGAAAACTTTGGAACAGGACTGATATCAACAAATCAAATCTCTACATAAAAACAAATACTTAGACAATCACCTGCATCAAGTCTAGAACTTAAAGGAAGAAGTTCAGCAGATACTCTTTAAACAGAATCAACACTATACCTTTAAGAAATGAAATATAAACTTGCAGAATACTAAACAACTTTCTTATAGAAATAGCATGGATGCTATTCTCTCAAAGAGGGAAGAGTTGTAAGAGTGATATTATTAGACATTACAAATAACCGTTACTGTACTGCAGTATTACTTAGAACATTCTAGTTACTTGAAATAGAATTATCTGATATGGTAGTTCCCGATTTAGTAATACCAAATGAGGCATTGCCAAATAGAGCATTGCCGATTGAGGAATTACTTAATGAGGAAATTTTGTTTTAGGAAATTCCTTTTGTAGTATTACTGTATTCAGAAATGCCTTTAGTAGTATTACTTATTGAAGCATTTCCTTTTTCTATATTACCTATCTTAGCATTACTCTTTTCAGAAATACTTTATATAGTATTTCCTTTTCTCAAATTACTATCTCTAGTAATTTCTCTTTTTATTATTACCTTTCATAGTATTACCTTTTACTGCATTACTTATTTCAGTATTTCTTTTTAAAGTATTACTGCTATCAGAAGTACTATCTTAGGCAGCTACCTTTATAGCAGTACTATCTGATTTCTTATATAAATATCCCTCAATTCTTTATTCAATAAACAGAATCATCATTTCTATCAGTTCAATTCCTTAACTTCCCTTCACAACTCTTATACACAATCTTATATAAATCGCTACAAGAGCCAGAACCTCAAGAGGCTTGTATAATGCAGATAGTTGTGGACTTATTAAATTGAAGTTCTATACTATTCTCACAATATTCTGACAACTGAGTTCAATAGCAGTGCATACTCAAGATCCCTTTGAGAGCTAAAGATCTCACCCTCCTTCTATATACAACAAAGGCACTAAAGACTATAAGTCTGAAATTTACAATTAATAATCCTATAAAGAGACAAAGTACTTTCGATACCTTAGAAACCTTGCGACGTACTTGGAGATTCCTAAGTCCAACGTAGATTAGTATTATCAAATGCTTCCTTACAGGTGGTTCAGGAGAAACCCCCTTACAAATAATGAGCAAATAGGCATACTGTAAACATCGAAAGAAATAATTGAACGATTGCTGAATGCAAGTCGAATGAACTGAACTGACTGAACCGATGGAGAAATTAAACAAGAAATCGATAAATTATGACTACCTTGAAGCCAGTGCACCTTAGTATGTGCTATAGGAAATAACCAGAAGGACCACTGACACCTGCCCTAGAGGAAGAATAAAATGATCACAGCAATAATTTCAACCTAAAAACATTTGATTATTATTAGAACAATATTGAAAGGTTCTACAACACAACAAGAGAGTAAAAACGATTCAAAAGCAGGTGAACTTTGTAAATGAGCTCAAGACAAGAAACCTTCTGTTTTAAGGAGAACTCTGAGAGACATGTCAAGACAAGCAACCTTGAGAATAAACATTATGAATCATTGATTGAAGAGATCTCTATTACCAAATTAGCTTTTGATTAATGTACATGGAAGAAGACAGAGCAAAACTATTTATTCAAATTGTCAAGAGTAACTGGATATCATTGGAACTGCGAAGTTATAGTAAAAGTATAGGAAAAAGAAGTAGGGTGTGATTTAGAAGACTTTTTGGAGAAAGACAAGCAATAGGACCCCATTCTTATACCCACTGGAATCACGCACGAATGATCACCCAAGACCTACCCTAAATCTCGGTATGACCCCAAGGACTTACCTAGAAAGAGACACCTCATTGCTGACCCAAGTAGACAACCCTTGTCGGAGAGAAAGAGAATAGACAAATTCAGACAATAAAGAGAGCAAGACATATGACAAGATCCAGCCAGCCAAGAAACGAATTGCAAGTCACCAAGCTCAGAAACAGAACTATATGTAAATTCCATGCCCCTCATGACCGACGACACCTCATGGCGAGATTCAGTCTGACCGAGATTCAGTCTGACCGACATTCAGTCTGACCAACACACAGCATTCAGACAGGTATGACATATGCGTACACACATGCATGCCTGAATCACTCACCTCATTGTCAATGGTTATAGCCTGCCAATAACCCTAGCTTGAATAACTTAGCTCGAAGCTAAGACACTTGACCGAGGACCCGATCCGTGAATGACCTAAGAGTTAGAATGGAGAAAAATAAACTTGACAAATCAGCTCATGCCCGAAAAACAAACTTCGCGAATAAATAAAATGTTGGATTCATGCCATCCGAATTACCCGATCTACCCAGGCATAAACAAAACGAATCACAGTACCCAAGTCATGTAAGAAATGAAGGAATGCACCATGACCCCCATATATGGTAAAATCTAGAGCTACTTACCAAAATCAGCAGAATAACTCACATGTACACTATATGGAGAGATTCTTGGGGATTCTAGCAAAATCTGCAACGAAAAATAAAAAACGAAAAATGAAAGAAGTCAGAATGACTGAAAGTTAAGCACCACGAATTTAGAATGACTACGTACTAGATGTACAGACATACCCGGATGAATTGGTATAGAGGGCAACGACACATAGGAAAAAGAGAAAGAAAATGCAAGCCTAGGTCTTTAGTTATATATTTTAATATTTCGATACTCCGGAGTCTATTTTATTCAGTTATTTATTCATCGAACAATTAATTTATTTATTATTTTCGATTGATTTCACCCTTTTTTCAAATTGAACAATAACACATTTGATCGATTTTCATTTGATGTACATTTCATTTATCATCTCAGTAACTTATTCCCTTTTATTCAGATCAGATATTATTATTTTTTTTGGCAATCTTCGATAGACACTTATTTTACGTTTTGGATATTGTTTGACTATTTTATTTTTATTTGATATATTATTTTATTATACCTCTTATTTTACTATTTTATTTTTATATTCTATGTTTCCCAGGAGTCATTTGTTTATGGAAACATAATGAGCCACTTCTTTATTTAGTAATATCCTTATCAAGAATAGTATTTTCTTATTTATATTTTTGGATAACTTGGATATAACATTATACTCACCACAGCACCCTACTTATAATTAGAGCTTATTTTATTAGCTTCTCTTATATATCACCAATTCACTTATGAGCTTATTTTATTCCCTTTATCTCAAGGATGAGATATTCCCAGTTGAGCCCCCAGATATGATGATCGATGTGCGAATTCCTTGATTTTTGAGAACATTCTATGACCTTGCTCCTGTTAGTATCATTTTTAGTGAGCAATCTTGCCACCAGCAATAAACCTAGTTTTTAGCAACTAATCTCATTTTTATCAATGAAATGTTATTCGCAGTTATGAAGTTATACTTGTAGCAAAGTCTTTATCAATTTTATATAAATACTTTCTTTATTTCTATCCAAATAAATTAGTTTGCACAGAGTCTTGAAATATCTCAATATCAGTTATAGTAAAGTCTGAAGAGCACAGCACAAAGCTGTAGTAAGGATACATAAAGGGAGATATCGCATCTGATACTCTGAGCATTCTCAATGAATGAATGACTGGTTTTTAGTACATTTGTCACAATAGTATTAATAATATTAGCAGTATTAATATCTACAGTGTTGATAGTATCTGCAGTATAGATTTTAGCAGTATAGATTTTAGCAGTATGAATTTTGACAATATAGATTTTAGTAGTATAGATTTTGGCAGTATAGATTTTAGTAATATAGATTTTAGCAATGTAGATAGTCTTTTATATCTGATCTAGATAAGGAAGTATTAGTTTCTTCTTTTGGATTTGAGTAACTAGAATATTCTAAGTAGTGCTATGGCACAGTAGCAGTTATTTGTAATGTCTAAATTAATTACTCTTATATTATAAGTATTTATTACTAATAATTCCAAACTTATTAGTACTCTTAGATCTATAATAAATATAGACAAATTATTCATTATTTACAAAATCTCAGATGATATCTAGAAATCTAATATAAAAAAGATTTTAAAATACCTTTTCTTCAAAATCTTTTTCTAAGTGATAATCAAGTTATTAAAAAAAAATCCTATAGTCATTGAAGCTTTATAAAGAGGATAATCAAAGCAAAGTCTACTTTATAGTATGCTTTAATTTGTTATAATTATTTCCTTATATTTCTAAACTTATTTTCTAATATTTTTGAACTTATTTCTAACTTATTTTTATAGCTTTATCACTAAATCTGTATTATATACTCCTATATCTATAAAGTTTTTGATAAAAAATTCTACTATATCTTTGTAAATATAAAGTTTTCTTTGAGGATAACCTTATACAAATGGTAAGATACTGTTAAATCTTTTATAGAAGAATAACAAGTTTATCTATATAAATAAAAATAATATATTTATAAAACTATTTATAAGTAAATATATAAAGAGATTACTGTTTTTCTTGCTCTTTAGTAAGAAAGCTTAATTTGTAAATCTTTTAGAGTTTAAAAAAAAAAATTATTATCTAATTATAGTAATTTATATCTTTATAAGTATTTTTGACAAAAAATCTTTATATTCTTAAACTTATTATTAGAAAACTATTTTCAATTTATAGTCTATAACTAGTATCTGTACTTGTAAGCTGTTCTCAGGCTGTTTGCAAGCTGTTCTAGCTAGTTTATGGTTTGCAATATTGTTCTAGAGATGTTTGTAGTTTATGATATTGTTCTAGCAGAGTTCTAGAGTAGTTTGTAGCTATTTACTAATAATAGTTTATAGTCTATAACTAGCATCTATATCTATGGCTATTTTGTTTATAGCTCTTAGTAAAATAGTTCGCAGCTCTTAGTAAAATAGTTCATGGATTAATTAACTATTTTTCTGATAGACATGGCTGATAAAATAAAGATAAACACTGCTCTGTATATCTTTAAATATACCAGCAGCAAAGGGTTCTAGAAGAGACTTCAAGCTGCTTGAATGCTTAATAGGCAGAAAGAAGAGTCATTCAAAAAATGGCACAAAACACATATGTTATATACCTGCTAAGAGAGATGAAGCTGCTGTGTAAGAGAGAGGCCATGATAGAGAGCATGCATCACAAATTTGAAATCTAGTATCTGTATCTAGCATCTCTGTACCCAGCTATATCCTTACTTATTCAATATCTGGAGATTTTCTAGAGATAGGCAAAATATATTTAAATATTAATAGGAGACTCAGAATATTCTAGATACAACAATATATATCCAGATTTTTTATATACCTGGTGGGGGGTAACAACATCGCTATATACGAGAACTGGGAAAGGTTGAATATATCTTTCGTCTTCATTTGAACGCGTCTCCTCATCGCTTGTAAAAGTCCAATATAGCTTTAGATCTAAATATCTTAATGTTAAGGCAATTAAGAGATTTTCATAATTATGAAGAGATTTTCTCTCACCCTTTTGTTATCAAGTAATATTTATGAAATAAAAGAGTGAATTCGGTTACATTAACTAATTAATTATAAGTTGGGGCAATATGTGCTGCGGATTGCTTGTTACGTCATAAAATTTACCTTGTTCTCACACGCCAATACCTCTTCTCTCTAGTCCTTCTGTCCTCGTCTCTTTTCTCTTTCTCTCGCAATGACTTCGCCTGACCCGCCTAACGTCCGACGTGCCAATGCTACAAAGGGCAGAACCGTCAACCCAGGTCTCAAAGTTGTTCTTTCCCATCCCAGTATCCCAAACACCCTACGGGTTCCATCTCCTGGCTCGCCCACAGGTTACATGAATGGCAGTTCCCCCAATCAGTCAAACCCCTACAGTACCGAAATCCAGAAGTTTAAGAGGTTCACGGGTGAAGATTTGCATAGAGATCCTTCCAGAGACTCTGGCTCTTCAATGAGCGACGTTAGCCCTTTGGTTGTTGGTGACACCGAGGACAGATTAGACGAGCTTAAGCCTGAGGATTTCCAAATTTTGGAAAGGCTTGGTGAAGGCGCCGCAGGGACCGTGCGTAAGGTTCTTCACAAACCGACGAATCTCATCATGGCAAAGAAGGTCGGTGCGATTGCGAAATACTTTCACTAATATTAACTTGACGCTTGTTTATAGTCCGCATTTTTTGAATGGATTCTCGAACTTTTTCACCTTTACTTACTGCTATTATTACAAATGCCCCTTGTTCCAATTGCTTTAGTCGATTACGGCCGAAGCTGACCCAGCTATTCAACGACAAATTTTACGCGAACTCGCCTTTATGCGAGCCTGTGTGTTTCCTCATATTGTCTCTTTCTATGGCGCCTTCTTAGACGAAGAAGAAACAACGATCGCCATCTGCATGGAGTATTGTGAAGGTGGTAGTCTTGAGGATATCTATAAGCGGTGCGAGCAACGGGGTGCTCTCGTCGGCGAAGGCGTACTGGGCAAGATTGCCATCGCGGTAAGTGAGATTAATGGGATCATTAATAAAATTCATTAATCAATTGATTACTCGTTGCCAACTTCCGTACTCGTTACATGTGATTGGGATTTCTGAATATATATATATATAGTTGAACACTTTTTTTTTTTTTTTTTTTTTTTCTTATCTTTTTCATTTGTTTTTTTTTTTTTTTTTTTTTTTTTTCCTGAGCTATTGCAATTGTGTTTTTCTTTATTTCTTTATTTTTGATCTGTGTATGTGTGTATATATTTTGAGTTAACCAGTGTGAGAATGTTTTCGTGACAATACCTATTATTCTTTTTGAGTGTTACTAATTTCATATTTTATTTTATTTTTTCATCTATATTTATATTATATATCTCAGGTGTTGAAGGGTCTGGTATACCTACATCAGCAGAAGAAGATTCATAGAGGTATTGGCTCTTGTCTCTTGCTTTCTCGTTTGTGTTATTGTCTTGTTCTATACTTTGACCCTGTATTAATGCGGAATATTCACCTGCTCTGTGTACGTCGTATGCAATACTCAGACATCAAACCCTCCAATATACTCATGACTAAAAATGGGGAGATCAAGTTGTGTGATTTTGGTGTTTCGGGCGACCTTATCAACTCAATAGCAAACACATTTACAGGAACTAAATATTATATGGCCGTGCGTAGTCAGTTATTTTATTTTAAATCGAAAGGCCAGTATGGCCACTGGCATATGTAATGCTCGTTATTGTTTTGTAACTTATTTTGCCCGTTCTCGTTGAGTTACAGCCCGAACGTATTCAAGGTGCTCCCTATGCAGTTCAATCGGACATTTGGTCTTTGGGTTTGACAATCATCGAAGTGGCCCAAAATCATCCTGCCTTACCTCCTCCAGGCCATCCGCAACTCGCTATATTTGAGCTTCTTGACTTCATTGTCCACCAGCCTATCCCAGAACTACCTGCGGATAAGTATTCGCCGGAGCTGAGAGATTTCGTAAAACTCTGGTACGTGTGGTCTCACTTTTATTTACCTTCAATGATGAAACCTGGGTGTGGTGATTTGGAGAGTTTGGTAAATTTAATTTTTTTTTTAAAAAAAAAAAAAAAAGGTTGAGTGTGTTATATTCCTGGGATGTTGGACTTTTTTTATGCTATTGATCCCACGTAGCAGTTATAGAGTATATATATGATATGATATACCACTTCATCTCGCTTTGCTTACGCATACATTCAACCATTCCCTTCTTACATGCCGAATAGTCTGATCAAAGATCCCGTTAAACGGCCCACTCCGTCGGTGATGCTCGACCACATGTTTATACGGAAGTGGGAAAATACCGACGTGGACCTTAAAGAGTTTATTAACGTGCTCGTCAACGGACCGGCATAGGTGAAATATTGCAGTGGTCGGGATCTCCAAAGGTGAATCAAGAAAAAGAAAAAAAAATTGGCATTGAGGTACACGAGAATTTTGGTCGGGACAGTGGTTTGGACCACCTGATGAATGTACTACTCTTGTCGGGGTTACGTTTGTATTGTGGTGGGCGACATTGGACATTGGGATTTTTATTTCTTATTGTCTCCATCTTGTCATTCGATACTTTTCATCAGTGTTGTTTGTCTTTCTCTTTCAATGTGAGTGTGATTCGAATATCACTTCTCAAACTTACCCGTTTTTATGTGGTTATTCATATTATCTTTTTGTCTATCCTTTTTAAGTTCAATTTGTCACTCATCACAGTGAAGTTTGCGCGGTGGCGACGACTGTTTCTCGTTTGTATGAACTAATCTTTCCTGGCGATAACATCGCAGAACCTGAAGATTCCCCGTGATGTCATTTGCGTTGATTTTTTTTTTTTTTCTTTATTTTTGTTTCGTGGCAGGTTTTCTTCTGCGTCTCTTGAGAAATTTTTTATTTATTTTTCTGAGCAGATTTTTTCTGCTCCTCTTTGAAGTTTTATTTGTTTACTTTACTTTATTTTTAAGGAGGGATTACGGGGGAGGGAGGGAGGAGTGCAAGACATAAAGGAATGCCACCAAGAGAGCAAAGTACTTGAATTGTATGTAAAACTTGCGGTTTGGGACACCAGGGATTCTGCAGGCGGAGTTTATCCGAATTTTCTTTCTTTTTATATTATTGCGTTTAATAATCACGCACTGTACGTTTTCTGCTTTTTTTTCCTTTTTTTTTTTCCTTTTTTTTTTTTTTTTTTTTTTTTTTTTTTTTTTTTTTTTTTTTTTTTTTTTTTTTTTTTGATTTTTTTTTTTCTTTTTTTTTTTTTTTTTTTTTTTTTTTTTTTTTTTTTTCTTTTTTCCTTTTTCCTTTTTTTTTTTTTGTGTGTGCCAAACGTGAAGCCTTCATTACCACAGTATTTTTCGTTGATTCTGGGACGGGTGCTACTAATTTATCATCGTCCAGTGTGTACATATCCATTAATGATAATCTTCTAACAATGTTTATGAGATTATCAAACCCCTTCTCCTTTTGGCCTTTTACCTC
>RBNK01000016.1:0-66259 GCA_003990785.1 Endogone sp. FLAS-F59071 | reverse complement strand
CTCGCTCGGATTGGTGCCCCCTCCCCCACGGCGGCTCCCCCTGCCCCCCCGGTCCCAACTGCCCCCGCGCACGCCCCACGCCCGCCTCGGGCCTCCTACGCCGCAATCGTCTCCAGCGCGCTCCTCTCCCTTCCCGAACAGGACATCAAGGCGGCCCAGGCCGCTTACGCCGCGATCCGCCGCCGCCCCATCCGTTCCACCGCGAAATCCCCCGCCGAACGCGCTGCCAAGCTCGAACAGGTGTACATTGACGGTTTCGAACACCTCCCTATCGGCGAAATATGCCGCCATCTCTACAACATGCACTTCCTCGTTGGCGCCTTTCTAAACATCTCGTTCATCTCCTCCTCCTGTCTCGAGCTGTTGGTCCGCGAAGGAGCCGCGACACACACCAAGAAACTTGCACGCCGACTAGGATTGACAGTTCTCGACTCCTGGGACCCGGCCCTCCCCCGTAACCCGAATGCGTCTGACGAAGTCCGAGCTCGGGTCCTCTCCTCCTTCCAGAACCGGTTGACTGCCCTGGCCTCCCGCCACCGCTCCAAGGAGGTTGCCTCCTTTTTCGCTGATTGGCTTACCACCCTGCAGCTCCCCGTCCCAACCTGGTCCCCGCCCGCCCCGGGTGCCCCCGCCCCGGGAGAACCCACGCCAGCCCCGAGCTCCGCGATGGAAATTGACAACGGCCCAGCCACCTCGGTCATCCCCTCCGTCCCCACGCCCCGCGCCAAGGTCTCGACCCCCAAATCGGCCGCCCCGCGCCTAACCCCAACACCCCGCACCCCTACAACGCCCAGCAGATCCCCCGCCGCCCCAGCCCGTCTTAATGTCTGAGCTACGCCTCGGCTTCCTCAACGCATAGGGCCTTACCCCCGCTAAAGCTTCTATCATCGATTCCCTTATTCCAAAAGACTTTGACGCTATCTTTATTTGTGAAACATGGCACATCCCCGGCCCATCCCTCCTTCCCTCCTTCTTCTCCTCCTCCCCCCTCCCCCCTATCCTCCGTACCGTCGGCCACCAAAACGGCAGTCTCTCCCTCTTCGCCTCCTCCGCTTTCAAAAAAGGTGTCTCCTCTGTTTCCCTCTCCCTGTACTCCATAACAATCCTCTTCCGGGGTCTCCCGATCCGCGCAGTCTACGCCCCACCCTCCCTCTCGGAGTCCGAATTTTTTGATTTGATTGATCCTTCTCAATTCAGTGGCCGCGCCGTTTTGATTGGAGATTTCAATCTCCGACTCCGCGCCCTCGGCGATAAATCAAATCTCGGCCCCCCCGACCGTAAGTCCGCACTTGACAGAGTGACTGCGACCTGGTCCCTGCGCCTTCCATGCCCCAAATCGGGAGTTACCCGCACCGACTTCGCTCTCGTACCCCCCGGACTCCAGGCCCGCCTCGACTGCCCACCTCCCCCCATCCCCACCGACCACCCCTCCATACTACTCCTCCGCATTCCATCCGATCGACTCGATCCCCCCACGCCTAGCGGCCTACGACGGTTCTTCCTCCGCGGCCTCTCTGACCCCATCACTTCTGCCCTCCTCCGCAGCGCCTTCGATGACGCCGCCCCTACCACCCTCTCCCTCTTCCTCTCCCTCCGCTACCCCCCCTCCGCCCCCCTCTCCATATGACAACAGTGTGTCAACATCCTCAATGATGTCCTCACCACCGCTGTCTGCTCCGCCGCCGAAGCAGTCCTCGGGAGCTACGACCCCTCCACCATCCACTCTTCCCCCCAGGCCTCCCCTGTCCCCCCCCTCGACAATCTCAGCGGTGCCGCCGAGGCCATCTGCCTGGTCAAAAGGTCGTTCCGTTCCACTAATAGACCCACCGTCAACTCACGCTCCCCCTCCCTCTCGGCCTCGGAAGATACGGTCCTCTTCTTCAAAGAAGTCTTCAACCAACCTTCCCCTTCTCTCCTTCCCCTCCCACCCTTCCCTTCTCCCTGGAAGTCCTTGGTAAGTACTTGGACTATCTGGGGCTGTCAGAAGAAAAAATGTGTTCTGGCAAGTATGTCTTTTAGATGTGCGAGACCGTCAAAGTCTGGGGAGGTCCTATGCTCGAGAGTACCGCCTTGAGAGTCCCTTCGGGGTGCGAAGTCAGCCGGCTTCGAGCGAAAGCACATCTTGGCACCTCCAGTAATTGGGGGGGTATGGTAATAAGCTCTCTTGTGCCGGTAACGGCAAGGGATTATCATAGAGCCAAGGCCTAAAGCTTGTCTTAGCCCCTCAAATGGGTAGACTCGCCACGGCTGCAGTATAACGAGTAGATGTCAGTCGGCCTTAGTGCCTGTGAGGTTCTTGAGAGTGATATTCCTCTCTCCCTCTCTTGGTATAGTCTGATACAAAGGAGACCTGGTTGCCTGTTTACCTATCAACGTGTCACTTGGTCGGGGGTGGCAGCCCTTCCGAGCTTCACGGCATAGGTTGGTAACCTTTGGGGACCTTGCGTGCTCGACTGGCTCTGGGATTGGTGGGATCTCGGAGCTGGTTCTGCATCTTAGTCCTACGGTCCTGCGTGCCTAACTATCAACGAGTGGGTCTTGGCTTAAGGTGTACTCTATCCGGTACAGTAATGTATATCTGTGTAATCTCGAAGTTCCCTTAGATCCCCTGCCCAAACCTATACCCTTTAGTGGGTGGCTTCTTGACTAGCATGACTACGATTGTCTATCTGAGTGGCCTGTTGCAAACTGAGAGACCCCATTATCTGAGCAAGGGGGAGCCGCGGCCCGAGGTTTACAACGTACGTAAAGCACAACTTTGCCTAGTGGACTAGTGCTCTGCTCCTTCCGGTGGCAGGGCCCGTAGGTCCGTGACTTAGGAACTTAGTGTCTCTGAAGGCATATGGGGCTCATACGGGACGGTACAATGGCTTTCTCCCTAAAAGGCGAATAGCACCCCCCCCGGATACCATATCTGCAAGTATAGAGCTACACTACGGTTACCAAGGGAAACAGCTTTGAATAGTCCCGGGAATGACAACCGGTAATGTGTTCATCGCTGGGTACAGGGAACAGTCCTACCCTGCATGCCCCCTTAGGTAAAGAAGTCCGAAGTCATAGAAAGCGAATGAGCTTCAAACTAGCTAAAGTGCCTTCCCGAGCCCCCGCCGAATCTGCCACCTTGGCAAACCAGGCGTTCTCCTCCGAGGCTATCCTTTTAGCCATCTCCCTCTACCCTCTCTCCCGCACCGGTGGCGAAGATGGTATACATATCAAAATCATCCGCTGCCTCACCTCCCACCCCTCCCCCCCCCTCCTTCGCCTCCTCTCCCATCTTTTTAGGATGTGCTGTTTCCTCGGTGTCTCCCCCGATGCCTGGCGACGCTCGATCATCTCCCTCATCCCGAAGGGTGGGGGAAACACGATCGACCGCTTCCGACCTATCGCTCTCACCAATATGTTCCGCAGGCTATACGAACGGTGCATCCTCACCTACATCTCCGACTCCCGGCTCACCGTTATGAACGGCGCCCAGGCTGGCTTCCGCTCGGGATTCTCGACTCTCACCCACGCCACCCTCCTCCATGAGCATTTTGCCACAGGGAAACGCGACGCCATCTTCCTGGACCTCCAGCACGCCTACGACACAGTCCCCCTCTCAAAAACCGTCGAACATCTCCTCCGCAAAGGCACCCCCGCTGGACTTCTCCAATGCATCGTCTCCCTCTTCTCCCACTGCTCCTCCCGCGTCGTGGTGAACGGTATCCCAACGGACCCCATCCCCCTCAAGCGTGGTCTCATGCAAGGCTCCCTGCTCTCCCCATAGCTCTTCGACGTCTTCATCAACGACCTTGTCATCTCCTTCAATGAAGCCTTCCCCTCGGATGGTCCCATCCGAGCCATTGACCCGAACCCCCAGGTGAAGGGTCTCTTCTTTGTCGACGACATCGTCCTCATCCCCTCCCACCCCTCCGAAGCCCAACCGATGATCGACTTCTGCGATGCCTGGTTCCTTGCCAATGGCCTCCATACCAACGCAGCCAAATGCGGGCACGTCGGCCCCCACCCCCTCCCTCTCCTCACCATGTCCCAGCCCATCCCCCACACACCCTCCTATAAATACCTCGGTATTCCTTATACCCCCCGGGGTTTCGACTTCCCCTCCCTTCTCGCGGATGGTGCCAAACGCGCCTCCGCTACTCTTACCCACCTCCAAGACGTTAGCGGATCCTGGCCTCTCACCACACGCCTTATCGTCTTCAAAACCTTCGTCCGCCCCCTCTTCGAGTACGGCCTCCCTCTCGCCCACCTCATCATCTGTAACGACGCCTGGACCGCCGCCTGCGCTCCCCTTCAAGCCATCTACGATGACGCCACCGCCTGATGCCTTGGCATGGCCCTCCCCAAGAATCGTGCCAATGTCGGGAGATCTATCCTTGGTCTCCCTTCGCTCCACCTCCGTGTCGCTTCCCTGGGCTGTCGTTTCAACCTTCACCTTGCCGCAGCCGCCAAAACCAACAACCCCCTCCCCAAACTTATCGAGTACTGACGCTTCCGACCTATCGACAGAGATGTCTCCATCCTCCACCGGTTTGAGAAAGTTGACCTTTGGCAGGAATTCCTCCGTACCCCCCCGCCGCGCCCCAGGAAAAAGAAACCCCCCGACCAAGAGGCCCTCCTCCGCGCCTTCCTTCACGATCGCGTGAGGGACGAGTGGCGTGAAGGCTCTGCCCTTGCCCGCATGATTACACCTCCCACCCGTGGTAAGGCTGCCTGGGGCCCCGACTTCTCCCTCACCATCCGGGATCCTTTCACCCGTAAACGCGCTGTCGCCTGGCGTCTCGGCCTTTTCGGCTGGGAAAAACTTTGCTCCGCGTGCCAAAAACCCTTCTCCCGCACACACGTCCGCTCCTGCGACCTCCTCGAAGGCGCTCCGGCCGATGGCCTCACCTGCCCAACTCATCTCGAGACTGACCTCTTTGTCTCCGAACACCCCGAATACATGCTGGACCTTACGTCCTTCAACTATCTCGACCTCTGGCTCTGCCGACGTGACGACTCCGTCTCCGCTGCTTTCGATGCTCTTGACCTTCTCCCTATGCACTCGAAAACCCCCCGACCCCCTCCTAACGATGCTTAACCAATTGTTCCCCCTCCCCCTCCGAGATAATTCTTATGGTAGTGCATAAGATGGTGTGTTCCCCCGATTTTCCGCCGCTGTTGTCTATACTCTCCAAGTTGTTGTGTATCTCACCCCCTGTTTTCTATTCCCTTATCTTGTTTTCCTTTTTTCTACGTGCGTGTGTCCCTGCACTGGTAGTTTTTTTATCTCCTTTTCTCTTCCCTCCTATGTACGACCACGATTGATAGTCATGACATCAATAAAAGATACTTGATCCCTAACCCTAACCCTAACCTTAATATTTTGGGGATATGTCACTATATCGTTATATAGTTTCAATTGACATTTCTTGAAGACGTTCACCGAAGTAGAGTATATAGAACTAATATTGTAATATATTCAATATTGAATTTTTAATTATAAAGTCACAGTTCCAAATGTGCCTATGCCTATATTTGGTTCAGCACAATTTTTATTTTATTTTATAAGTATTTTTATTTTATTTTATTTTATAAGTATTTTTATTTTATTTTATTTTATAAGTATTTTTATTTTATTTTATAAGTATTTTTATTTTATTTTATTTTATTTTATTTTATAAGTATTTTTATTTTATAAGTATTTTTATTTTATTTTATTTTATTTTATTTTATTTTATAAGTATTTTTATTTTATTTTATTTTATTTTATTTTATAAGTATTTTTATTTTATAAGTATTTTTATTTTATTTTATTTTATTTTATTTTATTTTATAAGTATTTTTATTTTATTTTATAAGTATTTTTATTTTATTTTATTTTATAAGTATTTTTATTTTATTTTATTTTATAAGTATTTTTATTTTATTTTATTTTATTTTATTTTATTTTATTTTATTTTATTTTATTTTATTTTATTTTATTTTATTTTATTTTATAAGTATTTTTATTTTATTTTATTTTATAAGTATTTTTATTTTATTTTATAAGTATTTTTATTTTATTTTATTTTATTTTATTTTATTTTATAAGTATTTTTATTTTATTTTATTTTATAAGTATTTTTATTTTATTTTATTTTATTTTATTTTATTTTATTTTATAAGTATTTTTATTTTGCTTCAGCAAATTAAAAAAACTTAAATTAATTTATTAATTTCCGCTCTTCGGAGTGGCATGTGACTTTCGTCAGTTTTATTTTCGGAATGATCCAGAATTTATGACTCATAAATTTTATTTTCGGAATGATCCGGAATTTATGACTCATAAATTTTATTTTCGGAATGATCCGGAATTTATGACTTATAAATTTTATTTTCGAAATGATCTGGAATTTATGACTCATAAATTTTATTTTCGGAATGATCCGGAATTTATGACTCATAAATTTTATTTTCGGAATGATCCGGAATTTATGACTTATAAATTTTATTTTCAATTAAAACATACGTTACATTTTGGATTATTACATCTATAGTGCAATTTCGCACTAAAGGTATAAGAAGAAAGAGCAAGTCTGATGAAAGATTTTCGAAAGAATATCGCGATTCTAACATGGATTTTTGCAATCCTCGCCTCTTCTTCGCTTATAACTAAAAAGTCTTCTAACCCATATACCTTCCCCTTAAGCCGTCAATCTTTACTACAAAAATGTCTCAACAAGAATCCTCTCGTGTTACCCTCCCGGCTGCTCCTCTCTACTCTAATGTAGAAGGATATGTTCGCCCAGAGATACACAATGACTCAGATT
Source organism: Endogone sp. FLAS-F59071 (assembly GCA_003990785.1). Classification (NCBI taxonomy): domain Eukaryota; kingdom Fungi; phylum Mucoromycota; class Endogonomycetes; order Endogonales; family Endogonaceae; genus Endogone; species Endogone sp. FLAS-F59071. The sequence continues at coordinate 59,468 of RBNK01000016.1, read as the reverse complement.
TTGAAAGAGAAGTAGATGAACACATGATGCACATCGAGCAGCTTCATGAGGGCTTAAACGCTCCTCCTGTCGCTCCTACCCAATCCCCCTCTACACTCGAACCTATAACCCCTATACTGAAGCAGTTTCAGTCAAGGGTAGTTGTCCTTGTTGACCGCCGGGCTAAAGCCATTCACTTGGTTACCAAAGTTCAAAAAGACGGAGATAAAAGTTACTTCAACTTCAACCTCAAAAATGTCATGGTTCGAAAAGAACCACTTGATGCACTCTGAAACCAACTGTGTACTGATGTCCGAGACATGATTCTCCAAGAAAAACATATTGTCATTACCCAGTGCTCCACGGAGCTCGGAGGACTTCTGACCCAAATGTGTAATGATCTTTATGCCAGGCTTGTCAGCCTTGGCTCCGATCATGTCACTATTCCAGAAGCGAAAGATAGAATTGAACACACTATTGGCCTATTTGCCAAGTTCATTCGAAAACTCGAGATCGAAGCCACGTTGCTTCCAGAGAAGGTCTGTAAACCGAATAATGCTATCTACAAATGGTTTCGACTATATCAGAAAGTATTATTTACTCTCCCTCTCCTATCTTCAGTCCGACTGGTCTCTAAAAGGCCCTTCGAAATCATCGATGAACAAGAAGATGACCTCGAAAAAGGAATGCACTACTCCATACTCTAAACCCAAATCCAACACCAAAGACAAGGGAAAGGGAAAGGCAAAGGACGACTCGAACCAATCCTCCAAGAAGGACAACAAATCGACGTTCGCCAAATTAGACAAGAAAGCCGCTCCAAAAAAATCCGGAAAACCGGACAACAAGAACAAGAAGAAAATGTAAGTGTTAGAAAAATTCCTTTCAAAAAGGTTTTTGTTAACAACATCTCTTCTGTTCAAATGATTCTTGGAGAAATTATTATGCTTTTGAATAAAGGTCTTAACTTTAATTTCAATCCTAATTTTTCCTACAACCAGTTCCAAACTAGCTGGCAAAAAGGAATCAAAAAAGCCTTCGGCCAAATAACGCATCTTGATGACGAAACTGCAGCTCAGATTCGTTCTGCTTTATCTTGTTCCTTGTATTCATATAACTATACTCGACAAAAGATTACTATGCGCCATAATAACAGTAATAAACATAAACGTTATTTATCTGCTATCTCTAAACTTTCGAGATTTATGTCTGATCACAATTTGATTGTACGTGAAGCGGATAAAGGCTTTGGTATTACCTTAATGGATTTTGAGTGGTATAACCGACAGGTCTTAACACATTTGACCAATGACTCGGTTTATAAAATTGAATCTCCCAATTTACTACAAATCACTGAAACTATCTCCAAGTTACATCAACTTGCACTAAAAACTTCAGAGGAACGCAATTTCAGAAGTAGAGCTGTTTTTGCCACGTCTATGTCATTAAAGGAAATTTGTAATGGTACTTTCAAAGCTCTGGCTTTTTACGTTCTTCCTAAACTGCATAAGATTCCCATTAAGACAAGACCAATTACTCCTTCTCATTCTTGGATTACCACGCATATATCTAAATTCTTAGACCGCTTTCTTCAAGAAGATCTTGAACACAATAACACTGTTGTATGCGACTCCAAAAGCGTTATCCCACGTATTGAGGAAATATCTTTTTCTCACCATACGGATTTCCTTACTGCTGATGTTGAGGCTTTTTATCCCTCAATTCCTATCGACCAGTGTTTAGGAGTATATAAAAATATCTTCGCCAATGCCAAAACCGAAGATAAAGAGTTTATATTAGCATGCATTGAGTTTGTCCTCAATAATGCGTTTGTTGAATATCGACAAATTCTTTATAAACAAATCAGCGGCATTGCCATGGGCACTCCCTGTACCCCGGTACTTGCGAATATATTCCTCACTTACTATGAAAAATCCATGTTCCTAATGTTCCCGGAACTCAAACCCGAGTTCTATGGCCGATTCGTTGACAATATCCTTATCATCACCAGTAAAGGGCCCCGAGTTGCTCAAAAAATAATTTCAACTCTAGCAATAGTCACTGCTCCCTTAACGTTCACTTCTGAGCAACCTGAAAGAGCTATCTTTCTCGACCTCCTAGTATACAAAGTGAAAGGTATCGGAAATAATATTAAAATAAAATTCCGCTCCTATAATAAGCCTAATAATCTACATATCTATTCTTATACGGATTCTTATTATCTGCAATTATATGTTGATGGATGGCTACGAGGCAAAAATATATGCCTCATCCGCAACAACTCTACAATAGATACATATACCATCGTGCTCGATGAATTTCATCAATTCCTAGAATAACGTAACTTCTTACATTCACGAATTCTCAACTGATTCTCGTATGATATATACCAAGATCGGCATCTTCTCTTCAATCCTAGCAAACTCGCACCCGCTCAGAAAGAGGAAAAGGATCCTTATAGAAAAGATATTTCTATATGATGGTTTCAACCAAATTATGCCTCCTCCTATAAGGATCGCGTAGGCCTGAAACACATCATGCGTACAACAAATGCTCTGTTGGACCACTCACACAACGTCCAGTTATCGCCCGTTGTTTATCGCGGCCTCAGCCTTAAGAAAGTGGCTGAGAAGCATAATAAGACAGTGCTTCATAAGTAAGATATTTACTTATGTTGTCTCTATTTTCCTTGAAATATTCTTGGATTATTTTTGTCATTGCACTCCAATTTGTAACTAGTTCGTCCTCAATTCTTTGGCCCGACTTCACCCTAATCTTAATATTTTGGGGATATGTCACTATATTGTTATATAGTTTCAATTGACATTTCTTGAAGACGTTCACCGAAGTAGAGTATATAGAACTAATATTGTAATATATTCAATATTGAATTTTTAATTATAAAGTCATAGTTCTAAATGTGCCTATGCCTATATTTGGTTCAGCATAATTTTTATTTTATAAGTATTTTTATTTTGCTTTGGCAAATTAAAAAAACTTAAATTAATTTATTAATTTTCGCTCTTCGGAGTGGCATGTGACTTTCGTCAGTTTTATTTTCAGAATGATCCAGAATTTATGACTCATAAATTTTATTTTCAATTAAAACATACGTTACATTTTGGATTATCACATCTATAGTGTAATTTCGCACTAAAGGTATAAGAAGAAAGAGCAAATCTGATGAGAGATTTTTGAAAGAATACTGCAATTCTAACATGGATTTTTGCGATCCTCGCCTCTTCTTCACTTATAACCAAAAAGATTAGTGACCAAGGGATATTCACAACAGCAAGGAGTTGATTACGATGAAACATTTACTCCTGTGGCGAAATTCACATCGATCAGGGCACTTTTATCGATCAGAGCAACCCTAAACTTAGAAATTCACCAAATGGACGTAAAAACTGTGTTCCTGAATGGCGATCTTGATGAAGAGATCTACATGATGGTACCTGAAGGAATCGACCAATCGGAGCTGTCACTGAGAGCTGTGTATAAGCTCAATCGATCACTGTATAGACTAAAGCAATCACCTCGTATGTAGAATCAGAAGATCGACAACTATCTCAGCCAATCAAATTTTACGAAACTACAATCAGATCACAGCATTTATCTAAGAAGAAGACAAGAAGATCAATCGCTGATAATTATTGCCATATATGTCAACGATCTACTAATTCTGGCTGATTTGATGGAAATGATGAACAAATTTAAGGCAGAACTTAGCAACGCATTCGATATGACGGACTGTAGCGAAATTAAACATTTTTTGGGTATTCGAGTCATGCACGATCGAAAAACACACATGATCACAATTGATTAAAGCCACTTCACCAATCAAATCATTACAAGATTTAATATGACAGACGCCAAACTAATCAGTATACCCCTTGATCCATCCATTCAACTCAAAGCTGAAGGAGGAAAATCCGCAGACTAAAGTCTATTCAGATAAATGATTGATAGTATAATGTACCTGATAATCGGGACGAGACCTGATCTAGCTGCTGCTGTCAGTATCATCAGTCAATTTTCAGCCAATCCAATGCAAGAACATCACTACGCTCTCAAATGATTATTAAGATATATTAAAGGAACAGCCAATTATAAGCTGTGCCTTGGACGCGATCAGGATCTAAGACTGATCAGTTTTAGCAATGCTAACTGGGGAGGAGATATTAACACATGACGATCAACCACAGGATATATTTTCAACCTATCAGGAGGAGCCATCAGCTGGTCAAGCAAACGCCAAGCAACCATTGCCCTATCAACAACTGAGGCAGAATATATGGCATTAGTACATGCAACGAAAGAAGCTATTTAGCTATGCACCCTATTGGATGAGCTAGGATATTTGCCAAATTGTGCAACAACCTTATTTGAAGACAACCAATCAGCAATCGCCCTTGCCAAAAATCTAATTAATCATACTCGATCAAAGCATATTGACATTCAGCATCACTTTATTCGAGAGAAAGTTGAATTAAAGGTAATAGATATCGTTTACATGGCGACAGATGAAATGATCGCTGATGCATTAACCAAGCTACTTGTGCGACCAAGACTTGAAACATTAATCGCAAAAATGAACTTACGTAACTAATATTTTTTAAAAAAAAAATTTTATGTTCTTTATCATATCATTCTTATCACTCAAGTAGTACTTTATATATAGTTATTTGCAGTAAATGTACTTTATGGATGCCATTCGTGATGTACAGTTGAACATTTTATTTCTATTTTTTATTTTTTTATTATTTTTATTTATTTTTATTGAGATATATCAAGCAGAGGGAGTGTTGTAATTATTAGCTTATTATATCTCTCTCCTATCAATGATCGATGCATCAACGATCGATGCTACATCACTCAATCGTAGCTTAGACGATCTTTGTTTTGTATCGACCAATCATAAATTAGCATTAATAAATACACGCATATTGGCTTCATTAGCCAGTGTGCTCTTTTACTCCAAAACACACACATTCGAAGATCAAATTTCAATAATTAATTGGATTTTTGGCGAGGGCGATTACTGATTGGTTATCTTCAAATAAGGTTGTTGCACAATTTGGCAAATATCCTAGCTCATCCAATAGGGTGCGTAGCCAAATGGCTTCTTTTGTCGCATGTGCTAATGCCATATATTCTGCCTCAGTTGTTGATAGGGCAATGGTTGGTTGACATTTGCTTGACCAGCTGATGGCTCCTTCTGATAGGTTGAAGATATAGCCCATCATTAATCATTGTATATTAATATCTCCTCCCCAGTTGACATTACTGAAACCGATCAGTCTTAGATTCTGATCGTGTCTAAGGCATAGCTTATAATTGGCTGTTCCTTTAATATATCTTAATAATCATTTGAGGGTGTGGTGATGTTCTTGCATTAGATTGGCCGAAAATTGACTGATGATGCTGACAGCAGCAGCTAGATCAGGTTTTGTCCCGATCATCAGGTACATTATACTACCGATCATTTGTCTGAATAGACTTTGGTCTGCGGATTTTCCTCCTTCAGCTTTGAGTTGAATGGATGGATCAAGGAGTATACTGATTGACTTGGCATCCGTCATGTTAAACCTTGTAATGATTTGATTGGCGAAGTGGCTTTGATCAATTGTGATTGTATGTGTTTTTCAATCACACATGACTCAAATACCTAGAAAATGTTTAATTTCGCTACAGTCCATCATATCAAATGTGTTGCTAAGTTCCACCTTGAATTTGTTCATCATTTCCATCGAATTAGCCAGAATTAGTAGATCGTTGACATATATAGCAATAATTATCAACGATTGATCATCTTGTCTTCTTCTTAGATAAATGCTATGATCTGATTGTAGTCTTGTAAAATTTGATTGGCTGAGGTAGTTGTCAATCTTTTGATTCCACATATGAAGTGATTGCTTTAGTCTATACAATGATCGATTAAGCTTATACACAGCTCTCGGTGACAGCTCTGATTGGTCGATTCCTTCAAGTACCATCATGTAGATCTCTTCATCAAGATCGCTGTTCAGGAATGCAGTTTTTACATCCATTTGGTGAATTTCTAAGTTTAGGGTTGCTCCAATCGATAAAAGTACCCTGATCGATGTGAATTTCACCATGGGAGCAAATATTTCATCATAATCAATTCCTTGCTGTTGTGAATATCCCTTGGCAACTAATCTTATCTTGTACCTAGCAACTGATCCATCAGTGTTGAGTTTCTTTTTAAATACCCATCTGCATCCAATTGGCTTGCGTCCTACAGGCACCTCAGGTACAATCGTCCATATATCATTATTCTTAAGTAATTTAAGCTCTTGATTGATTGCTTCCTCCCAAAGCTTCACATCAGGCAGAGAAATTGTTTCCTTGTAGGTCATTGGGTCATCAGTCGATTCAATTAAATTAGCTTCTAACATACGATCTTGCCAAATTTGTAGAGCTTCAGTGTCAATCAATTGTTCGATTGGCTCCCAGGTGTTGTCATCATCATCATAGCCTAGCCATTTAACCAGATATTCCCTTTTTTCATCAATCTTGCATTCTCCGATGATCACTTCAATGATGTATTCTTGATCTTCTAGATTGACAATTGTTGGAAATTTTAATATAATAGATTCATCAAATGTGATGTCGCAGCTGATCTCTATCCTCCTATTAGTTGGATCCCAGAGTCTGTATGCTTTCTTTTCATCATGATAGCCAATCATTTTAAGCTTTTTGGATCGGGGTGCCAGTTTTGACCTTTTTCCCTTGCAAATATGCATATATGTGTCAGCCCATATAACGTGCAAGTTACTGATATCAGGCTTGTAACTGTAACATAATTCAAATGGTGAAGCACTCTCCTTATTGGCTCACATTAGCAATCGGTTATATAAATATGTAGCACTCACAGCAAGTTTACCTCAAAGTTTGTCAGGTATGTTGGCAGTAATTTTAACTACCCGGATTGACTCCATCAATGTCCGGTTATATCATTCGGCTACACCATTTTGTTGCAGTGTGTCCAGCATCGTCATTTCGTAATGAATTTTGTTTTTGATTAAAAATTCGCACATCTTGATGTTTATATACTCTCCTCCTCCATTTGATTGGAGAATCTTGAGTTTTTGGCCTGATTATGTCTTGGCAAACACCTTGAATGTCCAGAATCGATCAAATGTATCACTTTTGTTGTCAAGAAAATATGTTGTGACATAGCGAGTGGCATCATCGATGAATGTTAATATATATTTTGCTCCATTGACTGATAGCATGGGCATCGGCCTGTACAGATCTGAGTGTACCCTTCCGATAGGCTCCATCGATCGATTTTTCATATGTCCGAATGGCTTGTGGTGCAACTTCGCGTATTCACACCTGGCACATATTTCGATTTATCCGGTTGACAGCCACATATCTTTGAGCCCTGTGACAAATTTGTTGATTGATTGTAGAGTATTTCAGCCCAGATGGCCCAGTTAGTGATGCTATAATGTATAGTCATCGATCTTAGAATCGGTGATGTTTGCTTCTAGCTCTAGCTCTGGTGATGTCAATAAATGAAATAGGTTGCCATCAGCCTGTCTGATTTTGACTTCTTCGTGATCTGTGCTGATTTTAATTACTGATCTATCGCTCTTGAAGGTTATGTCATTTCTGTCACATGTCAACACCTGTACAGATATTAAATTTCTGGTGATCTCTGGTATATATAAGATGTCCCATAATTTCAGCTCGTCATCGAGCTCAATTGTCCCAACGTGCATCATGCGTAATTTCTCGTTCCCTGCACATGTGACCAAGCTGTCGTACTCAGCCACCGTCTCGAAAATCTCCAATTGGTTGAACATATGTTGCGTGGCACCTGAATTAATGATGGCACCAATCGCCAGATTTGCTTCGGCTCTCGGTTTAGTCTTTTCTTTTTCTTTCTCTGTTTTTACCCAATCATTGAATTTGTTGCATTGAAATATTCCGTGTTCTCCCTCATAGACATAACATTTCTAAGGGTGTCCCCGAAAATTCCTGCCTCAATTGGCTCCGCGATCGCTGCCTCGGTCGCCTCTATCATTATGATGACCTCCTCGGTTGTTTTCGTTATCGCTGTTGTAGCCTCGGCTTCGTCCGGCACTTCCGCCTCGATTGTCGTAACCGCTGCCTCAGTAGCCACCTTGGTCACCACCTCAGTATCCACCTCGGTCGCCACCTCAGTAGCCATCTCGGTCTGTCGCGTGGGCTTCGTCACGCCTTTGTTTACTATCCAGGTCGAACCTGATGCATGTGAGTTGTAAAGCCTCCAGCATTGTCAACATATTCTCCCGCACAAGTATTAATTTCTGGTACCTAGGGATTAGACCCCGGAGATATTGCGGTATTGCTTCTATGTCGGTTATGTCTTCGATTTGCACCATAATTTGGTTGAACGCGTCATTATAATCTTCGATCGATCCCTTTTGCTTTATCATCGCAAGCTTATTGCGTATTTGTAACAATTGTTCCATTAGTGCATATTTTTGCATCATAGCCTCTTTAAGCTCATTCCATGAATCAAATTCTCCTGATATATTTACATACCTCCATAGCCACATTCTAGTGTTACCTGTAATTTTACTGATTGCTGCGTTGACTTCCTCCTTTTGTACTGATAGATTGGTGCTGGTGATAAATTGCTCTACAGCATCAAAGTAATCAAACAATCTGGGTGCACCTCCTGACCCATCAAATTTGTTGATCGATCTCAGGTACTCCTTCACTAGATCGTTAAGCTTTGTTGATGTTGTTGGTGATAGTGATGGTGATTGTGGTATGTTACCTTCTGTAGTTGTATTCTGATTGGTTGGCGTGCTAGGTGATGCGTTTGTTTTGTCGATTTTTGCCATCAATTCGCCCATTAGGGTTGTTAGCATGTCTAATTTATCTTCCTAATTTCTGATCATTATAGCCATCTGTTCCTGTCGATTGAGGCTAAATGCTATATTGCTCTGATGGTTGCTATCCAATCCTTCGTCGTCATCAAGGGTTTAATATCTGTTGTCTGTTTTTGATTTAAACTGCAATCTTGTTGATCTTGTTGCTGATGATGATAATGTGTATAGATTGTCCATTTCATTATTATTGAATGCTATGTTGTTACGTGTTGTTTATTGTGTTGCTTTATCACGGTGTCGTTTGTCGCATTGTTTATTGCGTTGTTTGATGTGTTGTTTACAATGTTAAATAAACACTTATAGTAATCGCAGTTATAATTGCGTAGATGCTATGATTGCATAGATCTCAGGTTGTCGAGCTGCAATTCGAGCGGCTTAGGGCTCATAACCTGTTGAAATTTGATCTTCGAATGTGTGTTTTAGAGTAAAGAGTGTACTGGCTTATAAAGCCAATATGCATGTATTTATTAATGCTAAATTATGATTGGTTGATACAAACAAAGATTGTCTAAGCTACGATCGAGTGACGTAACAATCGATCGTTGATGGGAGAGATATAATAAGCTAATAATTTCAACAGTCATAGCTGATCTCTATCTTCCTATTAGTTAGATCCTAGAACCTATGCCTTCTTTTCTTTATGATAGCCAATCATTTTAAGCTTTTTGAATTGGGGTGCCAGTTTCGACTTTTTTCCTTTGTGAATATGCATATATGCATCAGCCCATATGATGCGTAAGTTACTGATATCAGGCTTATAACTGTGCTATAATTCAAATGGTGAAGCACTCTTCTTATTGGCTCGCATTAGCAATTGGTTGCATAAATATATAGCACTTGCAGCAAGTTCAGCCCAAAGTTCATTAGATATATCGGCAGTAATTTTAATAGTCTGGATCAACTCCATCAATGTCCGGTTATATTGTTTGGTAATACTGTTTTGTTGTGGTGTGTCTGGTATCATCATTTCATGATGAATTCTATTTTTGATTAAAAATTCACACATCTCAGTGTTTACATACTCTCCCCCTCCATCAGACTGGAGAATCTTCAGTTTTCGGCCCGATTACATTTTGGCAAACACCTTGAATACCCTGAATCGATTGAATGTATCACTTTTATTATTAATAAAATATGTTATAATGTAGCGAGTGGTATCATCAATGAATGTTAATATATATTTTACTTCATTGACTGATGGCGTAGGCATCGGCTCGTACAGATCTGAGTACACCCTTCCAATAGGCTCCATTGATCGATTTTTTGCATATCCAAAAGGCTTGCAGTGTAATTTTATATGTTTATACCTGGTGCATATTTTGATTTGTGCAGTCAGCAGCCACACATCTCCAAGCTCTATGACAAATTTGTTGATTGATTGCAAAGTATTTCGGCCCAGATAGCCCAGCCAGTGATGCCATAGTATATAGTCATCAATCTTGGAATCAGTGATATTTGCTTCTAGCTCTGGTGATGTCAATAAATGAAATAAGTCACCATCAGCTTGTCCAATTTTGATTTCCTCATGATCCGCACTGATTTTAACTACTGATCTATCACTTTTGAAAGTTATGTCATTTCTGTCATATGTCAATGCCCATACAGATATTAAATTTCTGGTGATTTCTGGTATATATAAAATGTCCCATAATTTCAGCTCATCGTCAAGCTCAATTGTCTCAACATGCATGGCACATAGCCTCTTGTTCCCTGCACACATGACCAAGCCATTGTGCTCAGCCACCATTTTGAAAATCTCCCATTAGTTAAACATATGTTGTATGGCGCCTGAATCGATGATGGCGCCAATCGCCAGATTTACTTTGGCTCTCAGTTTAGCCTTTTCTTTTTCTGTTTTTATTCAATTGTTAAATTTGTTGTATTGGAATATTCCGTGTTCTCTCTTATAGATGTAATATTTCTGAGGATATCCCCGAAAATTTCTGCCTCGATAGGCTTCACAATCACTGCCTCGATCACCTCTGTCATTATGATAACCTCCTTGATTGTTTTCGTTATTGTTGTTATAGCCTCGACCTCATCCAGTGCTTCTGCCTTGGTTGCCGCAACCGCCACCTCAGTAGCCGCCTTGGTAGCCACCTTGGTCTGTCACATGGGCTTCATCACACTTCTGCTTACTATCCGGGTTAAACCTGATACATGCAACTTGTAAAGCCTTCAGCATTGTTGGTATATTCTCTTGTGCAAGTATTAATTCCTGGTACCTGGGGCTTAGACCCCAGAGATATTGTAGTATAGCTTCTGTGTCAGTCATATCTTCGATTTGCACCATAATTCGGTTGAACACATTATTATAATCTTTGATCGATTCCTTTTGCTTCATCAGTGTAAGCTTATTGCACATTCGTAACAATTGTTCCATTGGTGCATATTTTTGTGTCATAGCCTCTTTAAGCTTATTCCATGAATCAAATTCTCCCGATGTGTTCACATGCCTCCATAGCCACATTCTAGCATTACCTATAATTTTACTGATTGCTATGTTGACTTCCTCCTTTTATACTAATAGATCGGTGCTGGTGATAAATTGCTCTATGGCATCAAAGTAATCAAACAGTCTGGGTGTGCCTTCTAACCTATCGAATTTATTGATCGATCTCAGATACTCCTTCACCAGATCATTAAGCTTTGTTGATGTTGTTAGTGATGGTGATTGTGTTTGTATTTGTGGCATGTTGCTTTCTGTAGCTGCATTCTGATTGGTTGGCGCACTAGGTGATGTGTTTGTTTTGTCGATTTTTGCTATCAATTTGCCCAATAGGGTTGCCAGTGTGTCTAATTTATCTTCCTGATTTCTGATCATTGTAGCCATCTCTTCCTGTCAATTGAGGCTAAATCCTATATTGCTCTGATGATTACCATCTAATCCTTTGTCATCATCAAGGGGTTGATATCTGTTGTCTGTTTTTGATTTAGATCGCAATCTTGTCGATCTTGTTGCTGACGACGATGTATATAGATTATCCATTTCATTGTGTCACGTCATTGAATGCTATGTCACTACATGTTGTTTATCACATTGCTTTATTGTAATATCATTTGTCACATTGTTTATCACATTGTTTGATGCATTGTTTACAATGTTAAATAAACACTTACTGTAATCACAGTTGTAATTACTATGATTACATAGATCTCAGGTTGTCAAGCTGCAATTTGAGTAGCTCAGGGCTTATAACCTGTTAAAGTTTTAATCTCTGAATGTGTTTTGGGGGATAAAGGAGTACAGTGGCTCATAAAGCCAAATATATGTGTATTTATTGATGCTAATATATGATTGGTCGATATAGACAAAGATCGTCTAAGCTATAATTAAGTGATGTACCATCAATCGTTGATGAGAGAGAGAGATATAATAAGCTAATAATTTTAATAAAATTTACAATATTTTCTAAAGAAGCTATTAATATATTAGCAAAAGAAAGTTCTGGGGAGACAAGAAAAGATATGATTAAGGAGTATATTAAGATGAAATTTACCTATAAGATTTTTGGACTATCTATAACTCATCTACTATCAATAGCAAAGGATGCAACCCAGCTTACCATAGCACTTGGTAAGAACTGGCTGATATCAAAGAATGAAGACAGAAAGATGAAGAAGAAAAATTAGAAGAATTATCAGATAATGAATCCTTATATATAATATAAGAAACTAACAATGAAATTAACTTCCTAGTTGAAAAGAAGTACCCGGATGCTATAGTACCTATTAAAGAAATAGCAAACTCTACAAGATATAATATCTATACAAACAAAGATACATTAATTCCACCAGGATCAATTTTTCTGATCAAAACAGAAATCACTTTAAAGTTACTAATAGAAACTTATACACAAATCCTAGATAAAAGCAGCAAAATCAAAGAAGGAATTTTGATCAAAGTAAAAGTTATTGATGCTGACTACACTAGTGAAATTATACTTGCAGTTCATAGCTTATCAGCTTGCCACAAATACCAAGTCACCAAAGGATCTAAGCTAGTGCAATTTATATTCATTAAGCTTGACAATTCAGTGATAGCTAAAGTCATAAAACAACTTCTAAAAACTGAATATACTGCAGGAGGATTTGGATCAATAGACAAAAAGAAACCTATACTCATCAAAAACAAATGATAGTATCTGAAAATGACATAAGGAATAGTACTATATGGATATTATCCTTATAGAAATAAAACCTACTATACAGATGATGCTTGGAAATACTAGAGCTATATTGAAGAAAGCAAGAAACCACAAATTCAACAATTAGTGAAGAAAGAAGAAGAAGCAAAACAAGCATGCAAGGCTATAAAATTATCAACCAAAGAAAAAAAAACAGATTAGTCTATTGATAATATGACAGATATGTAGTCAATTGAAGAAACAAAAGAAGAAAAGCTAGAAGAAAAAGTGGAACACAGAACCTTATTATCACTCAGAAAGAAGATAGAACTTCTTTTCTATAAAGGAACAATAAAGAATAAAACAGTCAATATACTAATTGACAGTGGAGCAATATGCAACTTTATTAGCAAACAGTTAGTAGATTAACTCAAAGTAATCAAGTCACTATGAGAAGTAGTAATAATTGTAGAAGTTGCTAATAGAGGAACCTAACGAGTTACCTATACTGCCAAAAATCTTCTAATCTCAATTAAATCATACCAGGATGCATTAAACTTCAAGATCATAGGTATGTCTAAACCAAGTATAGTATTCGGAAAAAGTTGGCTGGATTAGAAGAACCTTAATATTAACTGGCCAAATGGAACTATAGAGTTTACTCATCAAAACAAAGATATCAAACTAGTTTCCAAATCAAGAAATAGCAAGATCTGACTCTACTCTGTCAAAAAATTTTACCAAAACCTCAAAAAAGATAATATAGTTTACTGCTGTATTATTACTGAAAAAGACATTGCTAAAATAACTACTGAAACTGATATAGATATTAATAGCCTAGATATATCTCTACATCTACTTATTACTAAGTTTGCAGACTGATTCCCAATAAACTTACTAGATGAACTACCATCAAAATGAAGTATCAATTACTGAATTAAATTAATATCTGGTACAGAACCACCATTCAAGTAAATTTATCAATTATTGTAAGAATAAGACTCTGGGATCAGCGAAATATAGAAGATTAAAGGGCTCAATTAGGAATCAGTAGCTGGGTTAAGTTCCATATATATAGAGAATCAGAAAGTATATAAGGTAGAATATAGGGGAATAATATTAGAAATTCAAAGAGTTATATATATCTTATGAGGCGCAAAGAATGGTAAGTCTTTAGATATGTTTCAACAATCAAGTTAATCTGTTTATATCCAAAAGCAATGTATCTCAATGTATCTTAGCTTAAAAATCACTAAGCAAATACTTTCTTTACCAGTTTTGTTCAGGTCTTAGACTTTGTATTTAGGCTCAAGCTTAGGCAAAGATTTATTGAATGAAAATAAAAAGGGTATTTATATAAAAACTTAAGAGATAATATTGAATATAATAATAATACATCAAAAATTACTAAGGAATTGTAAATTAAGATCTTTATGGATGAATTAGACTATGATTTTCAAAATTGGAGTAAAATTGCTAATTTCAGAGAGGTTGTCAACTTTCAGGAGATCAGTGATAGTAGGGAGATCAGTGATAGCAGGGAGGTCGGTGATAGCAGGGAGGTCAGTGACAGCAGAGAGGTTGGTGACTTTGTATAGCACAGTGTTGGCCTTATAAGAGTTAAAAGATATGGCGGCAGTTTGAATCATTTATGGCGCAGTAACATTCTCAGAGCTTTCAGAAGCTATGTTATTTTCAGAGGCTCAGAGTAGATCATCATTAACTTGGGGGACATTGTCATCAAATTCAGGGGCTTTGAATATTAGATTGTTAGGGACTATGGTGTTGAAGTTGAGAGCTATGACTTCCAAGTTAGTAGAATCATTGAGACCGTTGGGTTTGAATACCTTGAAATCATCAAATACATAGTCTTTATTGATAGCAGCATTATCCTCTAAGGATAAGGGTTTCTTGTTTTGGTTCTAAATGGCTAGTTCTAGGTCGAAATCTACCAAAAGAGTGTCGAGAACATCCAAGCACTGACTGATCTTTATTTGGCTCTAGTGCTTAAAGCTTAGTCTTCTCAAATGTGGTATCACTGTTGGCCAGTACTTGAAGACTTGATATGTTCTTGATCCAAGTTTCCTTTCATTCTTGTTGAGGCCAAGGTCTAATAGTTCTAGGGCATCTATAGTTGTATCCAATATATATCCTAATTGGTAATAGGACTTGAAGTAGAATATATTCTGTACTCTTGCAAAGTATTTCATATTGTTGTGTATAATGTCCACTATGTCCAAGAGGTCTTCTGTATAATCAACCCTGATGAGGGCCTATAGTTCCATGTTTTGATATAGGAGTGCTTGTTAAATTGTGTTGGTTATGTTGGATATGTTCAAAGGAAGTGGTTAGGTCCTTCTTGTGTTGTTTTCCCTAGTGTATAGTTCTAGTCTCTCATTAGTGGAATTCCTTACAGATGGCATTATCTTGATGTAGGATATTTGATGGTAGTTACTGAGGTTAAAATATATGTCTCCTCTCATTATCTGGACCAGAGTTATAAGAACTCAAGAAGACTTTAGAAGAATTAATTAAATGAGAATCTATTTAACCTAGCATATTACCTTTCAGAGCATCTATCATATTTGTCAAAAAGAAAGATAAAATTAGAATATATATTGACTATTGACAACTCAATGATATAACTATTAAAAATCAATATCTATTACCTAACATTATAGAATTATTTGACAGACTTAAAGGAGCAACTATATTCTCAGTAATTAACTTATACTTAGGATATCATCAGATTTATATTGCTGAAGAAAACATTCTGAAAATAGTATTCAGAACTCGATATAGATCTTGATGAATTCATAGTTGTCTACATTAATGACATACTGATCTATAGTAAGACAAAAGAAGAATACTTACAATATCTCCACTAAGTACTAAAAATACTAAGGAAACATCAGCTATACACCAAACTTAGTAAATATAACTTTTTATAAAAAGAAGTTGTATATCTTAGATATCAAATCAATGAACAAGGAATTTTAGTCAACTCTTCAAAAATTAAGGCAATCAGGAAATAGGAGAAACTAATAACAATTAAGGAAATACAATTCTTCCTAGAGCTAGTAGGATACTACCAATAGTTTATTAAGAACTATGCAGGAATTGTAGTATGCCTATATGATCTGACAGTTACAGGCACAAATGTTAATCAAGAATGGAATAAAAACTATAAAATAGCCTTTGAAACCTTAAAAGAAAAGTTAACAACCATACTTATCCTTAGAAGTCTAGACCATAACCTACAATTTATAGTAACTATAAATGTCTCAGATTATGTAATTGGAGCTGTACTTTTACAAGAAAACTAACCTATCACCTACTGTTTAAGAAAAATGTCATTAGCAGAAAGAATTTACTCTGTTTATAAAAAAGAATTACTTATAATAATTGATACAACACAAGCTTGAAGACACTGCCTGATAGGCAACAAATTCTTGATCTATATAGACTATGAATTACTCAAATATCTGAACAAACAACTGACCCTCTCCACCCAACAAGTACAATAGATAGACTACCTCAATAACTATCACTTTAAAATAATTTACAAACCTGAAAAGCTTAATGTTGTAGCAGATACATTATCTCAATAACAACAAGAGAAAGAACAAATTAAAGCTATTATCGAAATCACAGACAATTGGATACAAGAAATTCAAGAAGGAGTTCAAATAGATAAAGAAGTACAAAAAATCATAGACGAACTCAATACCAACCCAGATACAGCAAATAAATTCAAAATTCAAAACAACAATCTTTATTATAAAGATTGACTCTTTATATTCTCAAACCTTTGTATTAAGATTCTACAAGAACATTATGATATACCCTTAGCAGGACACTTCAGATTTGATAAGACTTACAAAGCACTTACCAGAAACTTTTACTAGCTAAAAATATTTATAAGCACCAAGAGCTTCATAGCTTCTTGTGACACTTATCACTATAATAAAATACTTAGACAATCACCTGCTGGATTGTTACATCCACTACCCATACCTGCCGAAAAATGGGAATAAATCAGTATAGATTTTATTGTCCAACTGCTAAAAATAATATCTGGAAAAGATGTAATAACCATCTTCATCAATCGACTCAGTAAACAAATATACTTTATTGCAAGCAAAATAACTGATACTGTATCTGACATAGTAAAAATATTTTTTGATAATATTTTTCACCTACATAGACTACTATGAATTATTATCTGCAACTAAGACCCAAAATTTACAAGCAATTTTTGGTAATCACTATTCAAAACACTTGGAATAAAAATAGCACTATCAACCATATTTCACCTGCAGACTAATGAATGAATAGAACACATGAACCAGACATTAGAACAAATGCTTAGAACTTATGTTAACTATCAACAGAATAATTGGGATAAACACTTAACTATCACTGAATTCACATATAATAATGCCCAGCAAAAGTTAATAAAACTATCGCTATTTTTCCTAAACTATAGCTATCACCTACTAACACCAGCAACACTATTACTAGAAAAGATTAAATCGATAGTACAAGCTGTTAATGACCTCACTATATGAATAACCAATCTGCTGACTAAGGTACAAGATATAATTTATAAAGCATAATTACAATAAATAAAATATGTAAATGAAAAAAGGTATAAAGAATTATTTGAGATAGATGAAATAGTCTTACTGTCTTTAAAACACATCACATTGTGACAATTATCTAATCAGCATTCAAAGAAACTTTAGAATAAGTTTCTCAAACTATTCAAGATTATTACAAAAATATCAGCTATTGCTTATAAACTGGAGTTACTATCAACAATGAAGATCTACTCTGTGTTTCATATATTTTTACTGAAATGTTATACACCAAATAATAACAATCTATTTCTGGATAGAGAAGTTATACTACCTGCACTAATTTTGGTCAATGATATAGAAGAATTTGAAGTAGAAGAAATCTTAAATCAGTGGATTACTAAATAGGGCAACAGATCAATATTGCAATATCTAATTAAGTAGAAAGAATACCCCTTATATAATGTGATATGAGAACTACTTAACAATCTGACAAATATAGATAAAATACTTGAAAAGTATTACAAGTCCTTACAGAAATAATGTGGATGCTATTTTCTCAAAAGAGGAAGAGTTATAAGAGTGATATATAAAGCATCAATAAAACACTCATAGAAATATAATAAATAACTATGCCTGTTATTAGCTGCCAAAACCAGAGGATGCAAGAGTCTTATCTGACCTAGCTGTAGTAAAGAAATACTGTAAGAAGATCAACTGCACTCTGACCAAACTATGAATAGATCAAGAATATAATGGAGAACATAGTTATCAACTTATATAATAGCTGACACTGCAATTGTCACATTAACTGCACAAGTAGCAGCCTTAACTGTACTTGTAGGACAAGTAGTGCAACTTAGCCAAATAACTAAAGTAGTCAACTTACAACCCTTTAATGGAGAAGCTAAAGAAGTTACAGCATTTCTATCAGCTATTGAAGCCAATTACAATGCTAACAGCTGGAACAATGATCGAGTACCAGATGATAGACTCACCAACAATGTTAATTACATATCCGAACAAGTGTATGCTAAGTCATATACATAGATCAATAAAATTGCTAGATTTCTCAGAAAATCAGCTGCATTCTGGTAGCAAAATCTACTTAGAAAACCTTTGATCTAACAAGATACAACTTGGTAGTAGCAGTAACAAAAAACTATTATAATAATAAGAAATATACTACTAATATTTTTATAAAGGCCTAGAATTATCAATTTTTTTTAGATATAATCAATATACTCGAAGTACTACTAAAAATATACATCTAATTTCCAATAGCCAAAGAGGCTATATATATCATAAAACTCTTCAAGTAGACACAATATTAGCAACTACTATAAAGCACTGATTCAACAATTATAGCTCACTTATGAAGTGAAACATACCTTGAACTCTACAATGAACTTTTATAGAAATTCGAAAACCCTTTTAGAACTGATGCCTACTTTGAAGCATTTTAAGACTTCCTTTATAAAAACATCAAAGGAGATTGTAATATTGTTTCAATCACACGAGCAGAACACCATTTTACCAACCTTACATCATTCAATTACTCAATATATAGAGACACTGTTTACTACTGAATTGCAAATAGATTATTCAAGAAATTAGTAGTAGAAGATCTTACACAATTCGCCAAAACAATACTGTTAGGATCAACTATACTTATTATACCACTATCTATTGAGGAACCTATTAACCTTACAACATCTATAATTGATATACATCTGGACCAAGCAGATCATTATTTTGAGAAGCAACCAATGTAAGTGAACTATACAAACCTGATATAATTGTTTATTATGATACTGACACTGCCTTTATTGAAGATACTAATATAACTATTCAGAGAATTACTCTTAAAGCTAATATATTCAAAAAATTAGAAGATCTCAACTCAGACAATAAAATATTTGATCACAAAGCAAGAGAATATATCTAACATACTAACAGAGGAGAAGATAAACTTCCTACATCACCACTACTTATACTAACTACATTCACTAACATCATAGGTACTGCTAACATTATAGGCACTACCAATATCATAGGTACTGCTAATATTGAAGGCACTGCTAACATCTACAATATAGATTTCATCAACATGTTATTTGACTTCTAAATTAGTAATCAATATTCCAAGTAGTAACCTAGGCAGCTACTCATATAGTACCTTGAGAATTTTGTATAAATATCTCTCAATTCTTTATTCAATAAACTTCACTTCTAAAGCTGTGTATACTCAAAGACCTTTTGAGAGCTTAAGATCTCACCTCTTCTATACACATCAAGAGTACTAAAAAGATTATAAGTCTGAAAATCATAATTAATAATCTTACAAGAAATAAAGTACTTTCAATACCTTAGAAACCTTACAACATACTTGGAGATTCCTAAGTTCAATGTAGATTAGTATTATCAGAAGCTTTCTCACAGGCAGTTTAGAAGAAACCCCCTTATATAAAGAAATTTCTTTGTAGTTATTTTATCTCCTCCTCTAGTTTCTTTATATTGTTTTGTAAAAGTTAATTTAATTAAAATGTACTATATCTGAAGTAGTTAAGAGCACTGGGCTTATATTTAAATAGTTAATGGATTTGTTCAGCTATTCTTAAAGTATAGATAAGGAGTGCTCTTTTGAGGACTCATTGGTAGATCTCTCTATCCTTCTAGTTCTAAATGTATTTAACTTCTTCTTTTTAGAGTTGTATAATTTAATAATATTCCTTTCATTTACTGATTCATGCTAAGTATTACCTCTTTTAGATGTTGTATAGAATCAATTAAGTCTTCTATAAGATTGATCCTTCTATTTCCTTAAGTTTTTTTAAGGGTTCTATATATCAGTAGACCTTGATCAAGCTAACTCAGACTTTATAAAAGTTGTTTCAGTAGAGTAGAGTATTTCCTAAGATAGTTTTGGTAAACAGTATATAGTAGGATTATTTTTATTATTTTTTATAACTGATATGTTGTTTCTTTTATACTTGTGATATAGTATGATTCTTCTCATTTCAGATCTAATTTTGCTGACTATAATGACTCCACTATATTCTGGTATAGTAAGACTTGGTCATCAATCTTTAACTTTTCTATCTACTTATATTCCTTATTATAGTTCTTCTTTTGGCAGTCTTATACAATAATAATAAATTCTTTTGCCTTGTTTCAGATATTATATAATTCTTAAATTTTCTTTATCATATAGTATTCTTTTAGCACTTCCCAAGGAGTGTAGTTAAGTTTCAGAGTAGTCATTACTTGGTCTACCAGCCAATAAGCTTTTCTTCCATAAATAAGCTCAAAAGGGGTAAACTTTATTATCTCTTATTTCATTATCTATAGTGCAAATAAGCAAAAGATAGATAAAAGTCCCAATCTCCTCTTTATGATTGTACTACTTTGGTAATTATATTTTTGATAGTTTGATTTATCTATTCAGTAAGTCCATTTCCTTATAAATGGTAGGCAGTAGTCTTTATCTAATAGATTCTAAAATGTTATATCAATATCTATATAAACTTATTAATAAATTCAATTCTTTAGCTAGAGGTTATTTCATAAGGTATCCTATAGTGGTAGATAATATCTTTAGAAAATATGTTTCAGAGATCTTAGTGGATTATGCAGTAGCATCTTAAGAAGAGTATATATGTATATCTAAGTGTTAACTAGTAAGAATAAGTGCAATCAATTAAATAAAATATATATCTTATTAGAATCTTAAAACTATTTCAATTGCTTACTTTTTGAGTAAGGCTTCAGTATCCCTCAAGTTATCTGTTATAAGCTTTCTTAGCTTATTATAGTCTGAATTTTATTGTTAATTACAAGTAGAGTATTTATAGAAAATTATAAGATGCTATACAGACAGCTACCTAGGTTATTACTAGAATTTCTGATTAGCTTAGCTAAATATAAGATATAAATTGATAGGTTAAGATATAATAAATACTATATCAAGTTATAATATAATTGGGTGGTAGAATAATATATCAGGTCAAAATACTATTTTAGGTTATAGTGATATTATAGATCTCAATAATAGTGAGAGTTTTAATAACACTGAGGGTCATAATATTACTAAGGTTATGTAACTATAATTAAAATTAGTATCATCACAAAATGTTTTGTTATAATGAGCAGCTACTTAAGTTACTACTCAAATTTTTAATTAGCTTAGCTAAATATAAAATACAAATTGATTAGCTAAGATATAATAGTAAAATGATATATCAGGTTATAATATTATTAAGTAGCAGAATAATATATTAGATCTGAGTAATATTATAGTTTATAATGATATTACAAATCATAATAACACTAGAGGTTATAATATTACTATAGGTTATGTAACTGTAATTTCATATAATTAAAATTGATGTTATTATAAAATATTCTGTTACAATATATAGTATATTGTAGAAGTAATCTCTCTAAGAGTAAGAACTACTCTCAAATAAAGAATATACTCAAATGGTCAATGGAATATGTAGTAACCAAAATCTGACAAATAAGGGTATTTGGCTTAGTAAAAAAAGAGATATAGAGTAAAATGTAGTAGCAACTTAAAGGGGGTATGGGGTGGAAAGAAACTTCAATGAGGGGGGGTATAAACTAAATCCAAACTATAAAACTATACCAAGAGTCCTAGACTCTTTTATCCTAACCTAAACCTTTGAGTTAATGAGTTAGTATCTAATCAACTCTTAGGCTTTATAAAGTAATTCAATCACCTTACTACTTTTGGAATCCACCTCAAAATAATAACTTAAAAACTACTAATTTATTGACAAAAGAAGGGGGTTATTTATATAAAAAGATTAAGCTAAATATGTAATAAATAAATGATATAATATAACTGATAAATAAGATGATAGTCAAATGATATGCTAATGATTTGATGATTAAGGACTGAGATGACTAAGTACTAATAAGAATACTTAATGATTAAAATAAAAGTATAAGAAAACTGTGATATTAATTCTAAGTAATAGGAACAATCAGAATAGTAGGAACAATCACTGATGAGAATTCTACAAAGGGATAATGCAAGGATCAGAAGAGCATGAGAAATTGGATAGAACAATTACTAATAAGAATTCTGTTAAAAGATCATATAAGAATTAGAAGAGCCTGAGAAATTGGATAGAATGATCACTGATAGGAAATCAGAAGATCAATTGGATATGGGAACTATTGCTGTATCATTTTTAGCAGATTTTATCAGTAATGATACTTGTATAAAGAGAGGGGGGAGATCATTATCTGATTCTGTAGGAATTTAAAAGAGTTGTATTTTGGCACTATAATATTTAATTTATAGTTAGTATCTTTTGAGATTATATTTATCTTATTTTGTATGTATAAATTATTTAAGATATTTCATATAAGAGGAGTATTGAAATTTGGTATTTATATCTTACCTAATTTCTATATCATCTTGATGATATCATCATTATCTATAATGAACTCCTGCTTGACTGCTATTCTTGCTCTTTAGCTAGCTTTCTTCTTATAAATATATATTGTTATAGTATATGATTTCTCTAAATATTACAATAGGTAATAAGCTATTATTTCAATAGTAACTTGAAGGTATTGTGACAAACTAAAATATATTGACAGTAAAATATTTACTCTAGCATATCTTAGGGGTCTTAGCAGATTATATAGTAGTGGCTTGAAGGGGGGTGGGTGATTGGCAGGAAAGTGTATTAAATAATGTAATATGTTGTAAATAATAAACTTCTCTGTAGAGCCTACTTAAAGGGCTTATTTGTTCTATAAGTAGTAAGCTAATATCTATCTGATCTTCAGGATTTATATAGTGATCCCATTACTCTACTATTTTTAGCATCAGTTCAAATACTAACTCAATACTACTGATTTATTAAAATGAAATAAAGAAGGTATTTATATAGGTTATTAAGTAATAAAATAATAAATGAAATATAATATTGTATGATAAAGTAAAATAAAAAGAGTAATGAGCTAAAAATAAAAGATAGTGAATACTCATTCAGAATCTAAACTATCATTCAGAATCTAAATACTTGTTCAAAATCTAAACTGTTATTCAGAATCTGATCTGCAGAATTATACAATTTACAATTTGGAAAGTGATAATATAAATGTAAAAATATACTACTCTAACTAAGAAATATACTAAATAAACTAGTACTATAGTATAAATACATTTTCAAGCAATTCAACATAATAAAAATATTTCCATTACAGTATATAATAATAGTAGGTGAGAGAAGCTTTTCACAACCAAAGTTATATTTTATCAAACCTAGAGTCCTAAACTCTTATTTTTTTTTCTCTTTTCTTGAGTTTCTTTAGCTCTAAGCTATCTAAACTAATTTATTCTCCAAGCAAAGAGTAGGAGTATTTATATAAAATAACTATTTAACAAATTCACTAACTATATCAATAATGATAAAAATAAACTAATCAGGAGCTATAAGTTATCTTAACAATTATTTGAATGGAATATTCTACTAAGTACAAATAAATTGGGTATTTATGATTGGTATAAGAAATATAATATTATTTTCTAATAATATTAATTCTTATAATCTGTTTCTTCCCACATATCTAGTCTTCTATGAGTCAGTTAGACTTTGATAATTATCTAATAGATTTAAACATTTGATAATAAGTCAATAAGTTAGATATTTCTAGAAAGAAAATGTTTAATTACTTGAGGCTATTGTTTAAATATATAAATGATCTTTCTGCAATGTTTTATTATTTTATATATGAAACCCATCCTATCTGCTAACTCCTCCCATGTGAAACTCCTATTACTATATTATATTTTGTGACGGACTAAAATATATTAATGGCGAAATACTCGGAATTGAGCAAGCACAGAAAATACGTTTTTAGGGGTCTTAGCGGTTTATGCGGTAGCGTTTTGAGAAGGGTGTCAGTGTAGGTGTTTGACTAGCAAGAATTTAGTGTGATCGATCGAATAAAGTGTATCTGTTAGAATCTCGAAACTATATCAATTGCTTACTCCTTGAGTAAGGCTTCAATATCCCTTGGGTTGTCTGTTGTAAGCTTCCCTAGCTTGTTGCAGTCCGAATTTTATTGATAATTGTGAGCAGGGTATTTATAAGAAATTACGAGGTGCTATACGGGCAGCTACTCAGGTTACTACTTGAATTTCTGATTGGCTTGGCTAAATATAAGATACAAATTGATTGGCTAAGATATAATAAATGATATATCAGATTATAATGTAATTGGGTGACGAAATAATATATCAGATTGAAATACTATTTTAGGTTATAGCGTGATTGCGGATCTCAACAATGCTATAAGTCTCAACAACGCTACAGGTCTCAACATTGTTGAGAGTCACATGACTTGTGATTTCACATGATCAAATTGTGTGTCATCACAAAATGTTCCATCACATCTCCTTCCCTTCTGCGAGTTAGACTTCAAGGTACAGTTCTAACTCAGAGAAATCTCTTTGTAACTGTTTTACCTCTTCCTCTAGCTCCTTTATTTCATCCTGTATCAATTGATTCAGTTGATGCATACTGCACCGAAAGTAGTTTAAAGCACTAGGCTTGTGCTTGAATAGTTGATAAATCCGATCGGCTATTCTTGCATTATAGGCAGGGAGTGCTCCTTTGAGGGCTCATTGACAGATTTCTTTATCCTTCCGGTTCCAGATATGTTCAACTTCTTCATCCCAGAGTTGTGTGATTCGGTAGTATTCCTTCCATTCATTAATTCGTGCCAGGTGTTGCCTCCTTTGAATGTTGCATACAATCAATCGGGTCTTCTGTAAGGTCGATCCTTCTATCTCCTCAAGGTCTTCCAGAGGTTCTATATGTCAGTAGGCCTCGATCAGGCTGATTCGGACTTCATAGAAGTTGTTCCAACAGGGTATGATATTTCTTGAGGCGGTTTCGGTGGACAGTATAGGGTAAGATCATTCTTGTCATTTTTCGCAACTGATACGTAGTTCCTTTTATACTGGCGATATAGTATGGTCCTTCCTATTTTAGGTCCAATTTTGCTGACCAGGATGATTCTACTATGTTTTGGTATAGTAAGATTTGGTTACCAATCTTCAATTTCTCGGTTTCCTTGTGTTCCTTGTCGTAATTCTTCTTTTGTCAGTCTTGTACAATGGCAATAAATTCTCTCACCTTGTTTCAGACGTTGTGTAATTCTTGAATTTCCTTTGTCACACGATGCTCGATTTGCTTTTCCCAGGAGGTGTGGCTGGGTTCTGGGGTGGTCATTACTTGGTCTACCAGCTGATGAGCTTTCCTTCCATAAGCGAGCTCAAAAGGGGTGAACTTTGTTGTCTCCTGTTTCATTATTCGTAGTGCAAATAAGGCGGAAGGTAGGTACAAGTCCCAATCTCCTCCTTGTAATTGTACTACTTTAGCAATTGTGTTCTTGATGGTTTGATTTGTTCGTTCGGTAAGTTCGTTTCCTTGAGGGTGGTAGGCAGTAGTCTTTATCTGGTGGATCCCGAAGTGTTGCGTCAATATCTGTATAAATTCATTAACAAATTCAGTTCCTTGATCAGAGGTCATTTCATAAGGTATTCCATGGCGGCAGATAATATCTTCATAGATAAAAGGTGCAATATTAAGGGCATCTGCAAGGGGCAAGGCTCTTGCTTTGGGGTACTTGGTCAGGTAATCTACTGCTACTATGATGTATCGATTTCCTCTAAGTGTTCTTGGTAGTGATCCAACAATGTCTATTCCAATATGTTCGAAGGGTCCTCCGGGTACAATCGGTTGTAAGGTCTCGATTTCCTTTCCTCGGCGCCTTTTCTGGCAAGTGTTACATCTTCTAATATATTCTCTAATGTCTTCGTACATATTCTTCCAGTAATATTTTTCTGATAGTCATTGATATGTATTATCTACACCCATATGTCCTGCCAGCTGATGGTCATGAGAGGCCTGAAGTACCATCTGCTTTTTGTGTTCAGGAACTATAAGTCGTATTTGTCCCCTATGTCATCGGTAAAGTATATTATTCTTGATAAAATAGTTGAGTACTGTTGTCCGTATAAGCTATTGATCGTTTTCGTTTGTCATCCCAGTAAAGGTTAAGTTACTGAGGTAATCCAAATATCCGTTATAGAGTTCAGTGTTCATTGGGTAGGTATATTCTTTTTGGTTCGGGGTGTCGATCTCGGATAAATTGGGGTAGGCGTAAGAGGGTGTCCACATTCTGATGATTCTGTCCTTTTTTGTATTGCGTCGTGAAGTCATATTCCTACAGTATAGCTAGCCATCTTGCATACATTCCTGTCAGATTCGGTTTGTTCCAAAGCCATTTGAGAGCTGAGTGGTCTGTTATCAGAGTGAACTGCTTTCCAATCAGGAAGTAGCGGAAGTGTTATATAGCCCAAACGACTGCTATACACTCCAATTGGGTGGCTCTATAGAAAGGTTCTGCTCCATGGGTGGCTCGTCCTGCGTAAGCAATCACATGTTCTCCGTCTTTATCATCTTGCGCCAAGATTACTCCAAGTCCAAATGACAATACATCTGTATACAGCTTGAATACTTTTGTAAGATCCGGTCTTGCCATAACTGGTGCATGGGTAAGTGCTTCCTTGATCAGGTTGAAGGCGGTTTGTGCGGCTGACGTCCATTCCCATGCTCTTCCTTTTCTTTGCAACATGTGCAGAGGTGCGGCAATTTCAGAGTAACCAGGGATAAACCTTTTATAGAACTGGACCAGTCCTAAAAATCCTCGTAGGGCCATCTTATCTTGCGGGGTTGGAAAGGCTTTGATGATTTCGGTTTTCTTTGGGTTCGGGCGGATTTCTCCTCCATCAATTATAAATCCGAGGTATTCGATTTTCTTCTGTCCAAAGTAGCACTTTGTCGGCTTGATCCTTAGTCCATGCTTCCTAAGTCATTCAAATACTTCCTTCAGGATCACCATGTGTTCTGCAAAGTTTTCTGCATAGATGTTGATGTCGTCGATGTACACAATCATTCCATGCCCAATCAAGTCGTAGAAGATCTCGTTCATTGCAGCTTGGAAGGTGGCGGGTGCATTACAAAGTCCAAAGGACATTCTTGTGAATTCGTACTGTCCAAATGGTGTAACAAATGCTGACTTCTCCTGTGCTTCAGGTATCATTCCGATTTGGTTATATCCTGCCCATAGGTCTAAGGTTGAGTAGATTTGCGCCTTTTTCAACATGTTTTGTAAGTCTTCTAAGTGCAGGATTGGATATGCATACTTCTTGGTGACTGAGTTCAATTTGCAGTAATCGATAACCATTCTCTGTCCATCCTTCTTTGGTACTATGCTGATAGGTGATACCCAAGGGCTTTTTGACCGTACGATTACTCCTGACTCCAATAGCTCTTGAACATACTTTCGTACGAAGTCATAATAGTTGGCTGGCAATCTGTAGGGTGCTTGTTTGATTGGTTTGGCATCTCCTGTATCAATATGGTACATGAAGAAGGCTTGGTCCGTTAGGTCCTTGAAACTGATTGCGATAATATCCTCATACTCCTTCAGTAGGTCTTGCAACTGTTTCTTTTGGTTTGGTAACAGGTTTTCATTGAGGGAGTAGATGTGCTTTTTAGCGCTTTCCTGGTCATCCAGTCTTTCTATTATCACATTTGCTTGTCCAGTTGATCCAAATCCTTTCCTTCCACATCATGTTTCTTCTAAGTTTTCTACTTCCTTCAAAGGTTGCTGTTCACACTTGACGATCACCATTTGAGCAATTCGATCGCCTTGGTAGACTTTGAATTGGCTGTGGTTGTAGTTAACTAGTCCAACCTCGATTTCTCCTCTATAGTCTTCGTCTATTAATTCAGGGAATGCTCCTATTCCAGAGTTGCGGTAGAGTCCACTTCTTGCCCATACTTGTGCACATTGTCCGGGTGGTAAGGCAATAGCAATTCCAGTTTTTACGAAGGCTGATGATTTTGGTTCTAGAGTGTAGTCTTCATCCATGTATAGGTTGTATCCTGCAGCTTCTTCGGTTTTTCTCTTTGGTACGATTGCGCTTTCTGTCAATTTCTTGACTTAGGTTGCTATATCCCTTTCTTCAACCATAAATACTTCTTCAACAAAGGTAGGGATCTTCGGTTCTCTCCACTGTTCGTGAGTTATATTCTGAGGTAGGTTTTGCCACAAGTTCTTCTACCACCAATAGCGCATGCTGATGCGTTCGTCAGGGTGAATTATTTCCTCAAGTACAATGATTTCTTCTTCTGAGTCTGAGTCACTTTCTTCAATCAGGATAGGTCCATCATCTTCATCATCTTCCTGGAATAAGGCTCTGACTTCGATAGGTGTCTGAGTAGTGTAGACTTCATTGCTCCATTCCTCAGATACTTCCTCATCTTCATTCTCTTTAGGTATCATCTGTTCTTGTTCTTGGTCATAACGTTCCTTCCAAGTTCCATGGTAGTTGATATCATACGGTTCGTCTGGATATCTGACCCAGTTTTCGCATTCCCAGAGGTTATAGGGGTTAACTTCATCCCAATAGCATCCTTGCAGATAGATGTTGCGATTTCCCCAAAGACGTCCTTTGCCGATGTGTCCAATATTCATCCAGAAACAGTCCCATACTTCTCCAGTATTGTCTGTGAATGGATGAGGGTTTCTTCTGTCATGCGGTCCATGATTCATTGAGGGTGGAGTCCTTCGGCGGGTCTGTGACAATCTTGGTTTCTTGATCTTTTTCTCGGTTGGCAAATGCATCTCCAACGTATCCTCGTAAGGTATCAATTTTGTATCACTGCAGATGCACATCATCTTGGCACAGTAGATGCATTGCTCACAGAATGGGTACTGAGTATTCCTCATGTTGTATTCAATCAACTGGTTCTTCTCCAGAGGCATCAGGTGGTGGTATTCACTATTGATCACTACGTTTGCTTCTTCTTCTTCCACCAAATTAAGGTGCACCTGTTCGGGGGTTATTCCTTCATCTGTGTTACTTTTGTCTTCCAGCCTCTGAGTAAGTTTCGGTACTACTCCTTTCTGAATATCCAAAGGTACACTGAACTTTCTTCTATAGTTGACGAAGATTAACCTTTGTGCATCCAGGTCAATTCGGGCTTTAGCTTTCTTTAACCAGCTGTTGCCTAAGACAGCATTATAGGATTGTGCATCAGTGACCACCATTCTGACGGGTATGATTTCTGTTCCAAACTGGACTGGTACTTCTCGGAGTACTCCTAGGGGTACGCTGCTTTTTCCACTTGCGACGACCAAGGTAGAGGTAGCGGGTTCATCAATATCCCATCCTAAGCGGTCTAGGAAATGCTTGGTGATAATACTGACTCCTGCTCCAGTGTCAATAATGACTGAGCATGCTAATCCTCCAATGTTGCATTGTGCATAGGCGGATGAGGTATAGGTTCACTCCTCTTGTTCTTCGGCGGTGTTAACTTCCTCGAATCAGATGGTTGGTTTGGTTTCGGTAATCTGTGTTTTCACCTTCTGCTTTGTTGACAGTGCAATCTGGAAGAGTTGTTTGAAGGTAATGTTTGCCTTCTGACTAGCAATATTCTTCTATGGGTTGTACTCGAATTCCCTAACCCTCCTAGGCTTCTTGTCCTTGTTTTCTTCCTGATCCGTCATTTCTTCATCTTCGGTAGTTGATGTAACTGTCTCGCCAGGTTGCATTATTTGTTTGAAGGCTTTGTCCCATTGATCCTTATTCAACTGTTGCCTTTGTGTTGGCTTCTTAGGCTTTTCAATGATAACCTCGGGTTCCTGGATCGGCTTCTTTCTTGGGTAGGGAGTCTTCCTAGTGGTAGTGCGGCTGACTGCTTCAACTGGGTAGGCCTCCAGGTATTCTTCGCTAAATTCTTCATCATCTTCTTCAATTTCTTGCACCACGTTGGCATGGTCAGCCTTCTTTACTTCTTCTCTCTCTCGTCCTTCCTTCCAACTTCTAGTTCGGCAGTCTTTGGCAAAGTGACCACATCTTCCACAGAGGAAGCAGTTTATCTCGGTCTTGTTGCATTCTTTGGCGATGAAGGTTCCTCTCAGTTGTCTATTCTGTCAGATCACCTTGGCTTCAAGATCAGCTATATGTGCCGTCATTTCTGAGAACATCTTGGTAATCTTCTCCATTTCGTCCTCATGAGTTGTCTTCCCTGTTTTTGCTATGACTGTTGGTTTAATAGTGTCCTCCTCAGGTGGTTCGGCTGCTGCGGATACCATTTGAACTACCGGTATTCCAGTGCTGAATTTCCTGTGTAAGTCTTGTGGTAACTTATCATATAGGGATGCTGAATGTCCTGCTTTGGTATCCCAAAAGGCCTGTGCTATTCTGACTTTCTCTTCCATACTTCGAGAGCCAAACCTCTTGATATGGCGTTGGATGTCTGCAGGTAAGCCATTCATGAACACCATTTCTCATACAACCGGGCTGGTTTCTTCACAGAGTTACATATACTGATCGATGGTATTAACCTAGTCTTCCGGGCATTGATTGATTGATATCTTCATGTTGAATAGCTGTTCCTTGATTGATTCTCGTTTCTGTTCAGTGAAATACTTCTTCTCTAGCCAGGCTCTTGTAACATCCCAATGAGCAGTGGCTAATGCTGTGGTGGGAGGGTTATTTCTAGCTGCTGCTGTGGCTGCGAGGATTAATCCTCCTAGTCCAGTGGCTGCTACATCTGTTAGAGCTACACGGTAGGCTTCTCTTGCAGGTCCTCTGAGTTGGGCAGCTAGGATAGGCAACCATCGGGTGCTGACCGTTCCTTTGGCTGCGAAGTAGCTTTCCAAATCATCTAGGAATTCTCGAACATATTCCTTAGTGTATCTGTAAAAGGTAGGTAGTCTGTCTGTCATGATTTCTTCATCCTCTTGAAGTCTTCTCCTAGGTAATTGTAGTAATGCGGGCGGTGGCTGTGGTAGTGCTGTTCTTGCTTTTGTCTTCCACTATGGGTTTCGGCAAGTTCGGTTACGCAATATAGGTAACAAATCAGTCGATGTGTTGATTGATTTCCTGCCAGTCGGCACCAATTGTGATGGACTAAAATATATTAACGGCAAAATACTCGGAATTGAGCAAGCACAGAAAATACGTTTTTAGGAGTCTTAGCGGTTTATGCGGTAGCGTCTTGAGAAGGGTGTCAGTGTAGGTGTTTGACTAGCAAGAATTTAGTGTGATCGATCAAATAAAGTGTATCTGTTAGAATCTCGAAACTATATCAATTGCTTACTCCTTGAGTAAGGCTTCAATATCCCTTGGGTTGTCTGTTGTAAGCTTTCCTAGCTTGTTGCAGTCCGAATTTTATTGATAATTGTGAGCAGGGTATTTATAAGAAATTATGAGGTGCTATATGGGCAGCTACCCAGGTTACTACTTGAATTTCTGATTGGCTTGGCTAAATATAAGGTACAAATTGATTAGCTAAGATATAATAAATGATATATCA
Source organism: Endogone sp. FLAS-F59071 (assembly GCA_003990785.1). Classification (NCBI taxonomy): domain Eukaryota; kingdom Fungi; phylum Mucoromycota; class Endogonomycetes; order Endogonales; family Endogonaceae; genus Endogone; species Endogone sp. FLAS-F59071. Next base: position 27,426 of record RBNK01000016.1, on the reverse strand, counting down.
GGTTATAATGTAATTGGGTGACGAAATAATATATCAGATCAAAATACTATTTTAGGTTATAGTATGATTGTGGATCTCAACAATGCTATAAGTCTCAACAATGCTACAGGTCTCAACATTGTTGAGAGTCAAATGACCTGTGATTTCATATGATCAAATTATATGTCATCACAAAATGTTCCGTCACAATTTATATATATTATGATAGAACATTTTGTAATAATATATATTTTGATCATATGAGATCACAGTTACATGACTTATAATAATACTAATACTCTTAGTGTTATTAAAACCTTTAGTATTATTAAGATCCGCAATTACATTATAACCCAAAATAGTATTTCGATCTAATATATTACTTCGCTGCTCAATTATATTATAACCTGATATATTATTTATTATATCTTAGCTAATTAGTTTGTATTTCATATTTAGCTAAGCCAATCAGAAATTCGAGTAGTAACCTGGATAGCTCTCTGTATAGCATCTTATAATTTCTTATAAATACCTCACTCACAATCATTAATAAAATTCAAACTGTAACAAGCTAAGGAAGCTTACAACAGATAACCTGAGGGATACTGAAAGCCTTACTCAAGAAGTAAGCAATTGTGATAGTCTTTTGAGATTCTAACAGATATACTTTATTCAATTGATCACACTTAAATCTTGCCAGTTAATACTTATACAGACATATTACTCTTCTTAAGATACTACTATATAAACTACTAAGACCCCTAAAACATATTTTCTATACTTACTCAATTCCAAGTATTTCGCTATTAATATATTTTAGTTCACTACAATTAGTGCTAATTGGCAGGAAATCACTCAACACTTTGACTGATTTGTTACCTATACTGCATAACTGAACTTGCTGAAACTTATAGTAGAAGACAAAAGCAAGAATGGCACTACTACCACTACTGCCTGCATTACTACAACTATCTAGAAGAAGATCTCAAGAGAATGAAGAAACCATAGCAGACAGACTACCCACCTTTTACAGATATACTAAAGAATATGTTCAAGAATTTCTGGATGATTTAGAGAGCTACTTTGCAGCTAAAGGAATAGCCAGCACTTGATGGATTACTATCTTGGCCACTCAACTTAGAGGACCTGTGAGAGAAACATACCACATGGCCCTAACAGACACAACAGCCACTAGACTAGGAGGATTACTCCTTGCAGCTACTGCAGTAGCTGGAAATAAAGCTATACTTGCAGTAATAGCTGCTACTCATTGGGATACTATGAGAACTTGGTTAGAAGAGAAATATTTCACTAAACAGAAGCAAGAATCAATTAAAAAACAACTATTCAATATGAAGATGTCAATCAACCAGTGCTTAGAAGACTAGGTTACTATTATTGATCAGTATATGTAACTCTGTAGAGAAACCAGCCTAGTAGTATGAGAAATGGTGTTTATAAATAGCTTACCTGCAGATCTCCAATGCTATATCAAGAGGTTTGGTCCCTGCAGGATGGAAGAGAAAGTCAGAATGGTACAAGTCTTTTGGAACACTGAAGTAGGATATTCTATATCCTTATATGATAAGTTACTACATAACTTATGTAGAAAATTTATCACTGGAATACTGATAGTTCAAATGATATTAGCATCAGCCAAACCATCTGAAGAAGATACTATTAAACTAACAGTTATAGCAAAAACAGGAAAAACAACACATGAAGATGAAATGGAAAAGATTACCAAGATGTTCTCTAAAATGACAGCATACATAGCCAATCTTGAAGCCAAGGTGATTTGCCAGAATAAGCAACTAAGAGGAACCTTTGTTGCTAAAGAATGCAATAAGACTGAGATGAATTGTTTTCTCTATAGAAGATATAGTTACTTTGCCAAGGATTGCCGAACTAAGAGTTGGAAGGAAGGACGAGAGAGAGAGGATGAAAAGAAGGCTGACTATGTCAATATAGTATAAGAAATTGAAGAAGAAGATAAAGAATTTAGCGAAGAATACCTAGAAGCCTACTCTGTCAAAACAGTTAGCTGCACTGCCACTAGAAAGACTCTCTACCCAAGAAAGAAACCAGCTCAAGAACCTGAGGTTATCATTGAGAAGCTTAAAAAGCTAATACAGAGATAACAGCTGAATGAAGATCAATAAGACAAAGCCTTCAAACAGATAATGTAACCCAGCAAGATGGTCATCTTAACCACAGGAAATAAAGAAATGACCAATCAGGAAGAAAACAAGGAAAAGAAGCCTAGGAGAGTTAGAGAATTTGAATATGACCTATGGTAAGATATTGCCAGTCAAAAGGCCAACATTACTTTTAAACAACTCTTCTAGATTACACTATCAACAAAGCAGAAAGTGAAGATGCAGATTACTAAAACCAAACCAACTATCTGATTCAAGGAAGTTAACACTGCTGAAGAACAAGAGAAGCAAATCTATATCTCATCCGCCTATGTACAATACAACATTGGAGGTTTAGCATGCTCAGTCATTATCAATATAGGAGTAGAAGTTAGTATTATTGCCAAGCATTTCCTAGACTATCTAGGATGGGACATTGATGAACCTGCTATCTCTACCTTGGTCATTGTAAGTGGAAAAAGCAGTATATCCTTAGGAGTACTTCAAGAAGTACTAGTCTAGTTTGGAACAGAAATCATACCTGTCAGAATGGTTGTTACTGATGCACAATCCTACAATGCCATCTTAGGCAACAGCTAGTTGAAGAAAGCTAAAGCCAGAATTAATCTGGATGCATAAAGGCTAATCTTTGTTAACCATGAAAGGAAGTTCAGTGTACCTCTGAATATTCAAAAAGAAGTAGTACCAAAACTCACTTAGAGACCAGAAGATGAAAGTGATACAGATGAAGAAATAACCTCTGGACAGGTATACCTTAATGTGATAGAAGAAGAAGAAGCAAATATAGTGATCCATAGTGAATACTACTGCCTGACACCTTTAGAAAAGAACCAGTTAATTGAATACAATATGAGGAATACTAGATATCCATTCTGTAAGCAATGCATCTATTATGCTGAAATGATGTGCACTTGTAGTGATACAAAGTTGATATCTTACCAGGATACCTTGGAAATGCATCTGCCAACCAAGAAAAGGATCAAGAAACCAAGACTATCACAGACCTACCAAAGGACCCCACTCTCAATGAATCATGAACTGTATAATGGAAGGAACCCTCACCCATTTGCAGATAATACTAGAGAAGTATAAGATTGCTTTTGAATAAATATTGGACACATTGGCAAAGGATGTCTTTGGGAAAATCACAACATCTACCTGCAAGGATGCTACTGGGATGAAGTCAACCCCTATGATCTTTGGAAATGCAAAAATTAGGTCAGATATCCAGATGAACTATATGATATCAACTACTATAGAACTTGGAAAGAATGCTATAACCAAGAATAAGAACAGATAGTATCTGAAGAGAATGAAGATGAGGAAGTACTTGATGAATAGAGCAATGAAGTTTATACTACTCAAACACTCATCGAAATTAGAGCCTTATTTCAAAAGGATGATAAAGATGATGGACCTACCCTAATCGAAGAAAGCGATTCAGATTCAGAAGAAGAAATCATTATGTTAGAGAAAATAATTCACTTCAATGAATGTATCAGCATATACTATTAGTGGTGGAAAGACTTATGGTAGAACCTATCTCAAGACATAACTCACAAACAGTGGAAAGAACTGAATATCCCCACCTTTGAAGAAGTATTTATAGTTGAAGAAAAGGAAACAGCAACTCGAGTTAAGAAACTGATAGAAAGCACAATTATACCAAAGAGAAGAACTAAAGGAGCTGCAGGCTATAACCTATATGTGGATGAAGACTGCACCCTAAAACTGAAATCATCAGTCTTTGTAAAAACTGGAATTGCTATTGCTCTACCACCTGGATAATGTGTGCAAGTATAGGCAAGAAGTGGACTTTACCACAACTCTAGAATAGAAGCCTTCCCTGGATTAATAGATAAAGACTATAGAGGAGAAATTGAGGTTAGACTAGTTAACCACAACTATAGCCAATTTAAAGTATACTAAGAAGATCAAATTACTTAAATGGTAATCATCAAATGTAAATAACAACCTTTGAAAGAAGTGAAAGACTTAGAAGAAACATGATATGGAAAGAAAGGATTTGGATTGACTAGACAAGTAAATGTAATAATGGAAAGACTAGATGACCAGAAGAATGCCAAAAAACACATCTACTCTCTCAATAAAAATCTGTTACTAAACCAAAAGAAATAGTTACAAGACCTACTGAAGGAGTATGAGGACATCATCATAATCAGTTTTAAGAATCTATCAGACCAAGTATTCTTCACTCACCATATTGATATAGGAGATGCCAAACTAATCAAACAAGTACCCTACAGATTACCAGCCAACTATCATGACTTTGTATGAAAGCATATTCAAGAACTATTGGAGTCAGGAGTGATTATACAGTTGAAAAGCCCTTGGGCATCACCTATCAGCATAGTACTAAAGAAAGATGGACAGAGAATGATTATTGACTACCATAAATTGAACTTAGTTACTAAGAAGCATGCATATCCAATTCTACACTCAGAAGACTTACAAAACATGTTGAAAAAGGTGCAAATCTACTCAACTCTAGATCTATAGATAGAATATAATCAAATCGAAATGATACCCAAAGTACAGGAAAAATCAGCATTTGTTATACTATTCAGATAGTACAAATTCACCAGAATATCCTTTAGACTCTGCAATGTACCTGCCATCTTCTAGGCTGCAATGAATGAAATCTTCTACAACCTGATTGGACATGAGGTAATTGTATACATCGATGATATCAACATCTATGCTGAGAATCTCATAGAATACATGGTGATCCTGAAAGAAGTATTTGAATGACTTAGAAAACACAGACTAAGGATCAAGCCAATAAAATGCTACCTTGGACAGAAGAAAATTGAATACTTTAGATTTATAATTGATGGAGGAGAAATCTGCCCAAACTCAAAGAAGACCGAAATCATTAAAGCCTTTCCAACCCTGCAAGATAAGATGACTTTATAAGGATTCTTAGGACTGGTCCAGTTCTATAAAAGGTTTATCTCTGGTTACTCCAAAATTACTACACCCCTACATATATTGTAAAGAAAAGGAAGAGCATAGAAATGGATATCAGCTGTACAAACTGCCTTTAGCTTAATCAAGGAAGCACTTACTCATGTACTAGTAATAGCAAGACTAGATCTTATAAAAGTGTTCAAGCTATATACAGATGCATCATCATTTAGACTTAGAGCAATTTTAGCGCAAGATGATAAAGATGGAGAGTATATGATTACTTATGCAGGACAAGCCACCCATGAAGCAGAACCTTCCTATAGAGCTACCCAGCTAGAATGTGTAGCAGTTATTTAAGCTGTATAACACTTCTACCACTTCCTGATTAGAAAACAGTTCACCCTGATAATAGACCACTCAGCCCTCAAATAACTTTGGAACAAACCAAATTTAACAGGAATGTATGCATGATAGCTAGCTATACTGTAGGAATATGACTTTACAATGCAATATAGAAAAGGACAATATTATCAGAATGTGGATATCCTCTTATACCTACCCCAATTTATCTGAGATCAACACCCCAAACCAAACAGAATATACCTACCCAATGGATACTAAACTCTATAATGGATATTTGGATTACCTTAGTAATCTAACCTTTATTGAGATGATGAATGAAAATGATTAACGGCTTATATAGATAACAGCACTCAACTATTTTATCAAGAATAATATACTTTACTAATGACACAGAGGACAGATATGACTTGTAGTTTCTGAACACAAAAGGCAGATAGTACTTCAGACCTCCCATGATTATCAGCTTGCAGGATACATGGGTATAGATAACATATATCAATGATTATCAGAAAAATATTATTGGAAGAACATGTATGAAGATATTAGAGAATATATCAGGAGATGCAATACTTGCCAGAAGAGGTACTGAGGAAAGAAAGTCGAGACTTTACAACTGATTGTACCTAGAGGACTCTTTGAATATATTGGAATAGACATTGTGGGACTGCTACTAAGAACACTTAGAGGAAATCGATATATTGTAGTAGCAGTAGATTATCTAACCAAGTACTCTGAAGCAAGAGCCTTGCTACTTGCAGATACCCTTAACATTACACCCTTTATCTACAAAGATATTATCTGCTGCTAGGAGATACCCCACGAAATGACCTCTGATTAAGGGACTGAATTTATTAATGAATTCATACAGATATTAATGCAACACTTCGGGATCTGCTAGATAAAGACTACTACCTACCATCCCCAAGGAAATAGACTTACTGAATGGATGAATCAAACCATTAAGAATACAATTGCTAAAGTAGTACAATCACAAGGAGAAGATTGAGATCTGTACCTATCTTCTGCCCTATTTGCACTATGAACAATAAAGTAAGAAACAACAAAGTTTACCCCTTTTGAGCTTGCTTATAGTAGAAAAGCTCATTAGCTGGTAGACCAAGTAATGACCACCTTAGAACTCAGCCACACCTCCTGGGAAATGCAAATCGAGCATTATGTAACAAAAGAAATTTAAGAATTATACAATATCCAAAATAAGGTGAGAGAATTTATCACTATTACACAAGATCACCAGAAGAAGAATTATAACAAGGAACATAAGGAAACTGAAAAGTTGAAAATCAATGACTAGGTCTTACTATACTGGAATATAGTAGAGTCTTCATGGTCAGCAAAATTGGACCCAAAATGGGAAGAACTATACTATATCGCAAGTATAAAAGGAACTATATATCAGTTATGAAAAATGATAGAAATGATTTTACCCTACACTGTTCACTAAAACTACCTTAAGAAATACCATACCCTGTTGGAACAACTTTCATGAAGTCTGAGTCAGCCTGATCAAGGCATATCAATATATAGAACCCCTAGAAGACCTTGAGGAGATAGAAGGATTGACCTTATAGAAGACTTGATCAATTATATACAATATTTAAAGAAGACAGCACTTGGTGCAAATCAATGAATAGAAAGAGTACTACTAAATTGCACAACTTTAGGAAGAAGAGGCTGAATACATTTAGAACTGGAAGGATAGGAAAATCTGTTAATGAGCCCTCAAAGGAGCACTCCCTACCTATGTAGCAAGAATAGCCAAACAGATTTATCAACTATTTAAGCACAAGTCTAGTGCTTTGAACCACTTCTGGTGCAGCACATTCCAACTACACCAACTTATATAGGATGATATAAAGAAGCTGAAGGAAGAGGTAAAACAATTATAAAGAGATTTCTCTAAGTTAGAATTATACCTTGAGGTCTAACTCACAGAAAGGAAGGAGATATGATGAAACATTTTGTGATGACATATATTTTGATTATATAAGATCACAGTCATGTGACTTATAATAACACTAATACTTTTAGTATCATTAAAATCTTTAATGTTATTAAGATCCGCAATCACATTATAACCTAAAATAGTATTTTGATCTGATATATTACTTTGCCACCCAATTACATTATAACCTGATATATCATTTTATTATATCTTAGCCAATTAATTTATATTTCATATTTAGCCAAGCCAATCAGAAATTCGAGTAGTAATCTGGATAGCTCCCTATATAGCACTTTATAATTTCTTATAAATACCCTGCTCACAATCATCAATAAAATTCGGACTGCAACAAGCTAAGGAAGCTTACAACAGATAACCTGAGGGATACTGAAAGCCTTACTCAAGGAGTAAGCAATTGTGATAGTCTTTCGAGATTCTAACAGATACACTTTATTCAATTGATTATATTTAAATCTTGCCAGTTAATACTTATAAACACATTACCCTTCTTAAGATGCTACTATATAAACTGCTAAGACCCCTAAAATATATTTTCTGCACTTGCTTAATTCTGAGTATTTCACTGTTAATATATTTTAGTCTACTATAATATTAATATCTAAAGAAAGTTTTTCTCTTTTAATATATTATATCTAGATAATAAAGATCTTATATTCAGTTAATTAGAAGGTTATTTTATATTACTAGATTAATGGTAACTAAGAGGTCAAACCCTCTAGAGATGATTCCCGATTTGCTGGACTAGTTTGTTATTCTTTAGGTCACTTACAGCTGTTATCAGATTGTTAAGTAGCTTAATATAGTTTTTCTCCTTAATAGCTCAAGTCTGTTCTCTAGTATAGTATGTCTTCTTTCTGATTATGATCTGAACATCTGATAAGTTACTTTCTGATACATTGGTAACTCCTTTCATATATAAAGAGATAGGGTTCTAGGGTCCTTCTTGTATTGTCTTATATAGTGAGGCATTTTGATAATTAGGTGAGTTTCTAATAGTAGACTGTACAACTGAATAAGAGTGATATTTATAATGTTTCTTCTTTATATTATGACTTCTGATCATCTTCCTCTTCTTCTAATATATTATAAACCCCTAAGTAATTATCCTACTCCTTAAATAGCTTATCTCCTTAATAATTATATTATTTACTTTTAGGTTCCTAATTTAAGTACCTAGTTTTAAAGGTTGGTATCAGAGGTAATTTCTGCATTATGTTACAAATTTAGCTATTCTATTTTTAGGCACTACAATATATATCTTCAAATTTTTAAAAAATTCATAGACTTCTTTTAGTTCTTTAAACCCATTAAACTGATAAGCTTTAAGAACTTTAGAAATGAAAAAGGCTTTATAAGTATATCTGCTTATATATCTTCTATAAGCATTGTGGTAGATACCTCTCTGAGATTAGGAACTGGACTTAAATAAAGAATACACTCAAATATTAGTAAATATAAATATAGGGGAATATCTAAGTAGATTAGGGTATATGGCTTAGTGATAAGAGAGTTTTATAAGTGTTTGCAGTAGCAACTTGAAGATGTATGATAATGGTGGATGGGGGAAGCTTTTCAGAACCAAACTTGTACTTTATCAAACCTAGAGTCTCAGACTCTTATTCTCTTTATCTTTCCTTAAGATTCTTTAGCTCCAAGCTATCTGAACTGATTTATTCTCCAAGTAAAGAGTAGGGTATTTATACAAAATAACTGTTAGATAAATTTACTAACTATATCAATGATGATAAAAATAAATAAGTCAGAAGTTGTGAGTCATCCTGATATCTGAATAGAATATTCCACTAAGTATAAAATAGATTGAGGTATTTATGATTAATGTTAAAGATACAAGGTTATTTTCTATACTAGTTATCTTCATAATCTAAATCTTTCCACATATCTGATCTTCTATGAGTTAATATGACTTTAAGGATCATCTGATATACTTAGCTATCTGATTGTAAATTAATAAGTCAGAAAGAAAATATTTAATTGCTTGAGACTATTGTTCAAATATGTAAAAAACCTTCCTCCAATATTTCACTATCTTCCTTGTAAACTCTGTCCTATTAGCCAACTCTTCCTATGTGAAACTCCTATCACTATACTGTGTTTGTGTACATCAATACTTAAAGAAGGTATCTCTGTAAGGGGGTTCTTCCAGAACTGCCTGTAAGAAAGCATCTAATAATACTAATCTATGTTGGACTTAAGAATTTCTGAGTATATTGCAAGGTTTCTAAAGTATCAAAAGTACTTTATTTCTTTATAAGGTTATTTAATTATAATTTTAGACTTGAAGTCTTTAGTGCTCTTGATGTGTGTAAAGGGGGTTGAGATCTTTAGCTCTCAAAAAGATCTTGAGTATGCACTGCTATTGAATTAAGGTTTATTCAAATAAAAACTAAGTAAGTATTTATATAAGAAATCAGATAGTACTACTATAAAAGTAGCTGTTTAAGATAGTATTTCTAATTGCTGTAATGCTTTAAAGAGAAATACTAATATAAGTAATGATATAAAGAGTAATGCTATAAAAGATAATAATAGAAAAGGAAATTACTAGAGATAGTAATTTGATAAAAGGAAATATTATATGAAGTATTTCAGAAAGGGGTAATACTATTATAAGTAATATAAGAAAAGGAAATACTATAATAAGTAATACTACTAAAGGCCTTTCTAAAAATAGTAATGCTATAAAAGGAATTTCCTAAAACTGAATTTTCTTATTGAGTAATTACTCAATTAACAATGCCCTATTTGGCAATGCCTCATTTAGTATTCTAATTTGGGAACTACTATATCAGGTAATTCTATTTCGAGTATTTCTTCAAAGGGGATTTCTTCATCTATCTCAGATTGACTAGATGATTCTGAGTCTTCTCTGTTCAAGAAGTCCAAGATGATATAGGTATTGTCTTAAGAGTATTTTTCCTTCATGACTTCTAGTATTCTATCTAGTTGTTTATCAGAAATTCTATCTCATTTTCTGAGTAAGAGTGTTCTGATCTAATTGATTACTTATGGCTATTATTTGAAGAAGTGAAATATTTTTCTTTCTCATTTAAACTTAATATCTATTAATCCTATTTGGTTCTTGGCTCCAATAAGGTCAGATACTAACATATTGTCAGTAGTGATGAATAAGGCATAACCTATTTGGTAGTAAGCCTAATATTGTTTGAAGATGTTGAATGTTCTAAATAGGTTTATATTGTCTTGTAAGTATTGTACTATATTGTTGTTGTCTTCCAATATACTTCAATATATATTTGGTTAGTTTTATAGTATCATTAACTAATTGCTTTGTCAATTATTATTTCAACTTTATTTATATTCAGAGATAGGGGTTCCTGATGATGAGCAGTGTTATGGTAGTTGTTTCTATTATAGGGGATAACTCTGAGTCTAGTTGTAGTCCTAATGGTAGGCATTCTTGTTTTTCTTGTTAGTTATCTTTATGGCAGTATTGAGATTTATCTTTTATATATTTTTTTTCTTTTATCTAAATATGATTACTTGAATAATCACTCTTACAATCTCCCTTTTAGTATGTCATAGCCAGATAATATTAATCTTATATTTGATCAATCAGAAGGTTATTTTGTGTTACCATTTCGATAGTAACTAAGGGATCAAACCTCTGGAGGTGGTTTTTGATCTTCTGGACTGGTTTATTATCCTTTAGGTTATTTACAGCTATCATGAGATCCTTAAGCAGCTTTATATAGTATTCCTCCTTAATGGCTCAGGTCTGTTCCCTAGTACAGTACTCCTTCTTTCTGATTGTGATCTGGACATCTGATAAGTCACTATCTGATGGGTCTGGTGACTCCTGTCAGATATAGAGAGATGGGGTTCTGAGGTCCTTCTTGCATTATCTTGTATAGCAAGGCATTTTAGTGATTGGATGGGTTTCTGATAGTAGATTGTGCAGCTGAATGTGGGTGATATTTATAATGTTTCTCCTTTATATTTTGACTCTTGATCATCTTCTCCTTGTCCTGATATGGTATAAGCCCCTGAGTAATTGTTTCACTCCTTAATTATCTTATCTCCTTGATAATTATATTATCTACCCCTAGATCTATCCTGATTTGGGTACAAGGTTTTAGGGGTGGGAGTCAGGAGTAAATTCTCTATTGTATCACAAATTGGCTATTCTATTTTTAGGCACTACATCTCAGTCTACTCAAAGAAAGTTCAGCCCTGAACTTTTAAGGCTAGTGATATTTCTGAGGCTTATGATACTTCTTGAGATGATTCCAATGAACTGAGTTCAGTAGTAAGGCTTTAGTAAGCTTTTTTAACTTGTAAGTGATCTTGTGAATATCTGCAATGAGGTAAAGTCCTTCTCAATATAGTTTACCAAGAAGCTTCAATTATATTTCAATATAGAAGAACTTTATTGCTAATGTACAAGAGTGTAACCTCCTTGTATACTTTATCATAATTCTTCTTTTATCTCTCTTATACCTTGATTATAAAATCCTTGGTCTTGAGTCGGATCTGGGTCAACTGTTTGATCTCCTGATTGATTCTATAATGTGTTACTCAGAACTTGTTGTAATGGTCCTCTGGCTTCTCTTCTATAAGTGAGCTGGAATGGGGAGAGTCCTGTAGTTCTGGTTGTATATATTCTCATAGCAAATAATACACTGTAAAGATAAAGGTCCCAATCTCCTGTATAATCTTATATAAGTTTTGCTATTGTGTTCTTGATTGTCTGATTATTCCTTTCTACCAATCTATTCCCTTAAGGGTGGTATGCTGTTGTCATGATATACTTGATTTGGAACTGCTGAGTAAGTGTACTGATTAATTCATTAATAAATTCTGTTCTCTGATCTAAAGTCAGCTGCTATAGAATTTTATATTGACAGATGATATCTTTATATATAAAAGATGAGATTATTAAGGCATCTGCAAGTGCTATAGCTTAGGCTTCTGGCCACTTGGTTAAGTAATCCACTGCCATAATGATGTAATAGTTTCTTTTTAATGTTTTGGGCAGAGGTTTAATGATATTAATCCCTATATGGTCAAAGGCTGTTGTAGGTAGTATAGGTTCCAAAGGTTCAACTTTCTTTTCTTTTTTTCTTTTCTAACAAATATCACACTGTTTGATATATTGTTATACATCTTAATATATTGTTTTTCAATAATATTTTTCTGATAATCTGTGAAAGGTTCTCTTGATCTCAATATATCTAGAAAGGGGGTAGTCATATGCTACTTTCAAAATTTATTATTTTTTAGTTTCTGATACTACTAAGAGAGGTAATCTTTTTTTGTTGTATTGATATAGTAATCTGTTGTTAATAAAGTAGTTTGTTGCTGTTTTTCTAATTTCTATTTTAACTATTTCCAAAGTTAATACTGGGATTACTAGAGTATCTAGATACTCTAAAAGTACTGTGTAGAGTTCTTTATTCATTATTTAGTAATCTTTGTATTTTTGTGGAGTTTAGGTTATCTTATCTGGGTTTATCCAAAGCTATAAGTCTATGAGAGTGTAACTGCCAGTTGTTGTTTTCCTTTTCTATAGACCAAGTCAAAATCATACTCTTGCAAGATTATCATCTATCTTGCAAACATTCCTGTCAGATTTGGTTAGTTCTTGAGCTAAAGGAGGGCTGAGTGATCAGTGATAAGGATAAACCTTTTTCTGATTAGATAATGCTTGAAGTATTTGATTACCCAGACAATTGCTAAACATTTCAACTATGTTGTACTATAATTTAGTTCTGCATTCCTTGTGCCTCTGCTTGTATAAGCAATCACATGTTGTCTATTATCATGTTCTTGTTATAGTATAGCTCCTAATCCGAATTTAGATGCATTAGTATATAAGATAAATTGCTTGTTAAAATCTGGCCAGATGAAAACTGGTGCAGTAGTCATCCTTCTAATGAGTTCCAAAAAGGATTTGTTCTGTACTGATCTCCAATTGAAGGTTTGGTTCTTCCTTATCAGATTATATAGGGGTGCTACAAGTTGTGAGAATGATGAAATGAACCTTTAGTAGAATCCTACAAATCTAAGAAAGGCTCTAACTTCTGATTATAATATTGGCTAAGAGAACTTCTGCATTGCTGTAACCTTGTCTGAGTCTGGGCATACAACATTCCTATCCAGGATGAATTTAAGGTACTTGATTTGTCTTCTACAGATGTGATATTTCTTTGACTTTATATAGAAGTTGTTAGTTCTGAGTCTCTGTAGGATAATAATCAGTAGACAGTTGTATTCTTCAAAAGATTCTATGTAGACTGTTATATCATCAATGTAGACAATAACTCTATACCTAATCAGATCTTGAAAAATCTTATTTATAGCTCCTTGGAAGGTAGCTAGTGCATTACATAATTCAAATAGTATTCTGAGAAATTTATAGTGTTCAAAAGGAGTAATAAATGCTGATCTGATGATGGCATGGGATATCATTCTAATCTGATGGTATCTAGAGTATAAATCTAAGGCTGTAAAGTATGTTGCTTGTCCCACTTGATCAAAAAGGGTGTCTGCTCTTGGGATTGGATAAGTATCAGTAAATATAATGGCATTGAGCTTGCAATAATCTATGTACATTTGCTTGACTTCAATCTGCTCTCCATTTGGTCCTATATCCTTCTTTGGAACAAAGATGACTGGGGAGGTCTAGGGGCTATATGACTTCCTGATAATATTTCCTTTAAGGAGATTATCAATTTTCTCTTTAACCTATTTTTCATAAGCTAGCATCACCTGTATCAATATCATGCTTGAATACTATATGTGCTGATAGATCTGATAGTTCTAGTGCTACAAGATCCTTATAGTCATTCATGATCTTACATATGACTACCACTTGATTTGGTAAGAGGTTCTTGTCTACAATGTATTCTAGTGTCTTTTCTTATACTACAGCTACTGATGCTTGTCTATTGGTTGATCCAAGTACTCCTTGTCCTCTTTGAGTTATTGGAAGTTGATCTACTTCTCTCATTGTTAAGTAAGGTTTAGTGTGATTACCAGATTGGCTACTCTGTTTCCTTTCTTAAGTTAGATGGGTTGGAAATCTAAGTTGGTAATGATCAGGAGGATTAGTTCATAGTAATCTAAGTCAATCAGTTTACCTCTTAACTCTAATCCAATGATGGCAAAGCTGCTCTGGATATATAATACTTCATGATATCCTCTTGGTATAGCAATAGCTATTTCTGTAGTGATGATGTTTCCAAATGATCTTGACAGGAGAAGTATATCCAACATAGTTTATAAATCATAACCTGCTGCTCCTGCTGTTTGTTGCCTGGGGATAGGTGCATCAGGGAGATACCTACAGACTAATGTATCTGGTTTCTGAATTGCATTGATTGTGAGTATTTTATCAGAACTGTTTTCCTCTTCAAGTTCTTCTTCATCTATTAGATTGATTACTAATTCACCATCTGTCAGAGCTTCATCTTTCTCAAAACAGACTCTCTCATCCTTGCTATATGAATTCCTAAAGTTTCCCCATACTGAGGTAGTGAATTCATTGATTTCAGTGTGGTGGTATATATTCAATCTTCTTTTCTCATCTTTTCTATATTGTCTTGGTAATGCATTGTATATAGTTCTCTATTCCATGATCTCTTCTAACTCCTGTTCCTGGTCGGATTTTCCTCTTTCTTCATTACTGACATGATTCCTGAAGTAATTGGGTTTCTCCCAGGGGAATAGGCTGGTTTTATCTATATTATTTTCTAGTAAAATGCTGTCTGTTCTAGAGGAACTTGGTCTTGCTTCTTCAGGTTCTCAATCTTCTCCTTTATAGCTTGAATTCCCACTATCTGAGTTGTATCTATTACTGTCATCTTGGATACAATTGGTTTATTCCTGTTTATTATTAGTAAAGTTATCCAGGATAGTTAGAACTATTTGTGGTTTTTTCTCAAACATTTTCTCTTTATCCTTAATCCTTTCCTACTAAGTGTAGTGCTTCTTGTAATTATAGTAGTTGGAATGGAACCTTGTATACTTGATGGTTTTCCAGATGAGGTGGTGTGGAACTTTATCTCAGTAGTAATTCTTGTAGTAATCCTGTTCATTGATCTAGATATTGTAATAGTCCTTAAGGTATGGCTTCTTTTCCTAGAGGCTTTATTGTACATCTGGATGGAGATATCCAAAAGGCTTCTATACTTCCTTGAAGTGTATGTCCAGGTTTCCTTTACCAAAAGCTGTAAGGTTAAGCCAAAGTGTATCCCATATCTCTAGTACTACATTGGCAAATGGGTAAGAGTTCTGTCCTGAGTAGAGACCCTCTAGGAAGTTGGGTACTTCTTGTTGAATCCTTTCTGGTTTCTTCCTCTTCTTATAGTTGATAAGAGGGAGATGTTTCTTAAGGGTGTCCTCAATTTCTAGCTTTTAAGTGGATGTACAATTTCACATCATTTCTATATAGTATATTCTTGTTTCACAAAAAGGACAGTAGATACTTTTCATGTTATAGCTGTGTAGTTCAAGCTTTTCTTGCTCTGTCAACTTGCAGTAGGTTTCTCTAGGTGCTTCTGTAATTTCTATCTAATTGATGAACACTGATGATCTCTTCTCATTTTCTTCACTGTCATCACTTTCTCCTTCTTCATTATGTACTTGCTGAGAATCTATAATAGTTATCTTCTTGGAGATCTTAATAGAGACTCTAAAGGAATTTTCTCTCCAGTTGAAATCCATTCTTTCTTCAGAGATGTTAATCTTGACCTTAGTGATCTTCATTTAGTTAATTATTAGGATTATATCATAGTTGGATACATTTGATACTAGTATATTAATAGGTATAGTTTGATGTCCAAAGATTATAGATACTTGTAGAACCTTTCCAGAGGGGGTTACTGTAACTCCTTCTGCTATCATCAAGGTGATGTTAGTTGGTTCAGTAATGTGCTATTCAAGGTAATCAATGATAGATTTAGTAATAATGCTAACTGATACTCCTATATCTACTATGACTTTGGTATCTTGTTGTTTTATCTAATACTTAGTAGTGGCTGATGTAGACCTGTTTGCATTGACTATATTTGCCTCTTGATCCTAGAAGGTTACAGTGAGTTTGGTTCCTTGAATCTTGATGAGTATTTGATTTTTAGTGGCTAGAGAGATTCTGATCAGATTCTCTAACTTGACTGGTACTCTGAGGTCTATGATGTCTGCTGTGGGGTTGAATCCTCTATAATTCATAAGTGTCTTTCTCCTAAATTTCTTGCTGGGTTTCTCTTCATCTATTTTTGCATCTACTTCAGGAGTAAATTCCTGTTGAGGGTGAGTAGCAGTATTAAACTCTGCTTCCCATTCTTAATCTATAGGTCGATGATTATATCTAGCTGAGATATTTACTACTGGTTGCTTCTGTTTAGATGAAGACCTCTGATAGAGGCCATTTCTTCTTGCTATCTGCTTCTTCTTTGAGCTTTTACCAATAGGATATATATTAAACTCATTTTTGCTATTTTCTTCTTCCTCTGATTCAATCTTCACTAAGCTAGGAAAGTATAATATTGAGATCAAGTGTTGCTGGCTAGAGTGTAGAAGATGCTGAGAGAGTAGCTTGTATATGGCTCTAAACTGTATGTTGATCCATGGGTTCACTAAAAGTATTTGATCCAAGGTTTGATCCTTCTAGTATATAATTTTCTAAAATATAGAGTTTTGTAATTTTGTCTAGATGGGTTGTTGTAAATGATAATAAGGGCAAGGTGGGGTGTTTTCTAGGTAAGGCTGTGATTGCTGAAGGTTGGGAACTGAGATTTGCTTTTGTCTTCTACTATGGGTTTCTGGCAAATTTAATTTAGATAAAGGTTAAAGGCTCTGTCAATAGAGGTACTGATGAAGCTTCCTACTAGTCAGCACTAAATGTGGTAGATATCTCTCTGAGACTAGGAGCTAGACTCAAATGAAGAATATATTCAAATATTAGTAAATACAAATATAGGGAAATATCTAAGTAAATTAGGGTATATAGCTTAGCAATGAGAGGGTTTTATAAGTGTTTATAGTAGCAACTTGAAGATGTATGATAATAGTAGATATAGGAAGCTTTTCAGAACCAAACTTGTACTTTATCAAACCTAGAGTCCCAGACTCTTATTTTCTTTATTTTTCCTTGAGATTCTTTAGCTCCAAGCTATCTGAACTGATTTATTCTCCAAGTAAAGAGTATAGGTATTTATACAAAATAACTGTTAGATAAATTCACTAACTATATCAGTGATAATAAAAATAAATAAGTCAGGAGTTGTAAGTCATCCTGATAACTATCTGAATAGAATATTTCACTAAGCATAAAATAGATTGAGATATTTATGATTGGTGTTAAAGATATAAGGTTATTTCCTATACTAGTTATCTTAATAATCTAAATCTTTCTACACATCCAGTCTTCTATAAGTTAATGTCACTTTAAGGATCATCTGATATACTTGGGCATCTGACAGTAAATTAATAAGTCAGATATTCCTAAGAGGAAAATGTTTAATTGCTTGAGACCATTGTTCAAACATGTAAAAGACTTTCCTCTAATGCTTCACTGTCTTTCTTATAAACCCTGTTCTATCAGCCAACTCTTCCCATATAAAACTCCCATCACTATACTGTATTTGTATGCACTAATACCTGAAGAAGGTATCTCCCTTTTGGTATATTATGGCTAGATAACATTGATCTTGTATTTGGTCAATCAGAAGGTCATTTTGTATTGCTATTTCAATGGTAACTAAGGGATCAAATCTCTGGAGATAGTTCTTAATCTTCTGGACTGGATTGTCATTCTTTAGGTCATTCACAGCTGTCATAAGGTCCTTAAATAGCTTTATGTAGTATTCCTCCTTGATAGCTCGAGCTAGTTCTCTAGTATATGTAGTACTCCTTCTTTCTGATTGTGATCTGGATATCTAATGACTCACTATCTGATGAGTCTAGTAACTCCTGTCGGATATAGGGAGATGGGGTCCTGAGGTCCTTCTTGCATTGATTTATATAGCAAGGCATTTTAGTGATTAGATAGGTTTCTGATAGTAGACTATACAGCTCAATAAGGGTGATATTTATAATTTTTCTTCTTTATATTTCAACTCCTGATTATCTTCTCCTTGTTCTGATATGGTATAAGTCTCTGAGTAATTGTTTTACCTCTTAATCATCTTATCTTCTTAATAATTATATCATTTAGATACAAGGTTTTAGGGGTGGGAGTTAGGGGTAAATTCTCCATTATATCACGAATTAGCTATTCTATTTTTAGGCACCACAATATATATCTGTTAAAATCTCAAAACTATCTCAATTGCTTACTCCTTGAGTAAGGCTTTAGTATCTCTTAAGTTATCTGTTGTAAGCTTAGCTTATTGCAGTCTGAATTTTATTATTAATTATAAGTAGGGTATTTATACAAATTGGAGGGAATGCCATACAGATAGCTGCC
Source organism: Endogone sp. FLAS-F59071 (assembly GCA_003990785.1). Taxonomy (NCBI): domain Eukaryota; kingdom Fungi; phylum Mucoromycota; class Endogonomycetes; order Endogonales; family Endogonaceae; genus Endogone; species Endogone sp. FLAS-F59071. Next base: position 8,561 of record RBNK01000016.1, on the reverse strand, counting down.
CAAAACTCTTAGTACAAATTGATTAGCTAAGATATAATAAAGTAATATATCAGGTTATAATATAATTAGGTAGTAGAATAATATATCAGGTCAAAATACTATTTTAGATTGTAATGATATTATAGATCTTAATAATACTTAGGGTTTCAATAACACTAAGGGTCTCAATAATACTAAGAGTCTTAATAGTACTAAGGGTCTTAATATTACTGAGGTTATATGACTATGATTTTATATAATTAAAATTAGTGTTATCACAAAATGTTCTACATATTATAATACTAACTGAATCAACTTTTACAGGATGACATAAAAGAACTAGAGAAAGAAGTAAAACAATTATAGAGAGATTTCTCCAAGTTAGAACTAAAGCTAGAAGTCTAACTTAGAGAAAGGAAGAAGATATAATAGAATATTTTGTAATAACACCAATTTTGATCACAGTTATATAATCTCTGTAATATTATGACCATTAGTATTATTGAGACTCTCAGTGTTATTATGATCTATAATTACATTATAACCTAAAATAGTATTTTGATCTAATATATTATTCTACTACTCAATTATATTATAATCTGATATATTATTTCACTATTATATCTTAGCTAATCTATTTATATCTTATATTTAGCCAAGCTAATCAGAAATTTTAGTAGTAATCTAGGTAGCTACCTATATAGTATCTTGTAATTTTTTATAAATACCCCACTTATAATTAATAATAAAATTCAGACTACAACAAGTTAAGGAAGCTTACAACAGACAACTCAAAAGATATTAAAGCTTTACTTAAGGAGTAAGCAATTGGGATAGTTTTCAAGATTCTAACAGATATACTTTTATTTAATTAATTATACTTATTCTTGCTAGCTAACACTTATACAAATACATACCCTTCTTAAGATACTACTGCATAATCCACTAAGATCCCTGAAATATATTTTCTGTAATTGCTCAATTCTAAGTATCTTGCTATTAATATATTTTAATCTATAACACTATGTATCCAGCAAGCTGATAATTATAGAAGGCTTGAAGTATTATCTGCTTTTTGTATTCAGGAACTACAAGTTATATCTGTTTTTTATATTGTCATTAAAGTATATTGTTCTTGATAAAATAGTTAAGTACTATTGTTTATATAAGTTATTGATTTTTTTTATTTATCATTCTAGTAAAGGTTAATTTACTGAAGTAATTATGATATCTATTATAAAGTTTAGTATCTATTGAATAGGCATATCATTTTTAGTTTGGAGTATTGATCTTAAATAAATTGGGGTAGGTATAAGAGGGTGTCTACATTCTGATGATTCTATTCTTTTCTATATTATATTATAAAATCATACTCCTGCAGTATAGCTAATTATTGTATATATATTTCTATCAGATTCAGTTTGTTTCAAAGCTATTTGAGAGCTGAGTAGTCTATTATTAAGATAAACTATTTTCCAATTAGGAAGTGGTAGAAGTATTATACTGCAAATAACTACTACACATTTTAGCCATATAGCTCTATAGAAAGGTTCTGCTCTATAGGTAGTTCATTCTATATAAGTAATCATATGCTTTCTGTTTTTGTCATCCTATACTAAAATTACTCTAAGTCCAAATGATGATATACTGTATATAACTTGAATACTTTTGTAAGATCTAGTTTTATTATTATAGGTATATAGGTAAGTACTTCCTTGATCAGGTTAAAGGCTATTTATATAGCTAGCATCTATTTCTATACTCTTTCTTTTCTTTATAACATATGCAAGAGTATGGCAATTTCAGAGTATCCAAGGATAAACCTTTTATAGAACTGGATCAGTCCTAAGAATCCTTATAGAATCATCTTATCTTGCAGAATCAGAAAGGCTTTGATGATTTCCATTTTCTTCAAGTCTAGGCAGATTTCTCCTTCATCGATTATAAATCCAAAATATTCAATCTTTTTTTGTTTAAAGTAGAATTTTATTAGCTTGATCCTTAGTTTATGTTTTCTAAGTCATTTGAATACTTCCTTTAGGGTTACTATATATTCTGTAAAGGTCTTGGTATAAACATTAATATTGTCAATATATACAATTACTCTATATCTAATTAGATTATAGAAGATCTCATTTATGTTAAAGTTTTGATCTTCAAATGTGTGTTTGGGGTAAAGAGCACACTGGCTCATGAAGCCAAATATGCATGTATTTATTAATACTAATATATGATTGGTTGATATAGATAAAGATTGTCTAAGCCACAATTGAGTGACATACAATCAATTGTTGATAGGAGAGAGAGATATAATAAGCTAATAATTTCAACACTCTCTCTGCTTGATATATCTCGATAAAAAAATAAAAATGTTCAACTGTACATCATGAATGGTATCCATGAAGTACATTTATTGCAAATAACTATATGTAAAATACTACTTGAGTGATATGAATGAAATAATAAAGGAAATAAAAGTTTTTGAAAGAGAAAACGGTTAGTTATATAAGCCCATTTTTGCAATCAACATTTCAAGTCTGGGTCATGCAAGTGGCTTAGTTAATGCATCAGCGATCATTTCATCTATTGCCATGTAAACAATATCTATCACCTTTGATTCAACTTTCTCTCAAATAAAGTGGTGCTGAATGTCAATATGCTTTGATCAAGCATAATTAATTGGGTTTTTGGTGAGGGCAATTGCTGATTGATTATCTTCAAATAAGGTTGTCACATAATTCTGTAAATATCCTAGCTTATCCAATAGGGTGCATAGCCAAATAGCTTCTCTCGTTGCATGTGCTAATACTATATATTCTGCTTCAGTTGATAGTAGGGCAATGGTTGGTTGGTGCTTGCTTGACCAGCTGATGGCTCCCCCTAATAGGTTGAAAATATAGCCTATGGTTGATCATCATATATTAATATCTCCTCCCCAGTTGGCATCACTGAAACCAATCAGCCTTAGATCCTGATTGCATCTAAGATACAGCTTATAATTGGCTGTTCCTTTAATATATCTTAATAATCATTTGAGGGCATGGTGATGTTCTTGCATTGGATTGGCTGAAAATTGACTAATGATGCTAACAGCAGTAGCTAGATCAGATCTGATCCCAATCATCAGGTACATTATGCTACCAATCATTTGTCTGAATAGATTTTGGTCTGTAGATTTTCCCCCTTCAGCTTTAAGTTGAATAGATGGATCAAGGGGTGTACTGATTGGCTTAGCATCTGTCATGTTGAACCTTGTAATGATTTGATTGGCAAAGTGACTTTGATCAATTGTGATTATGTATGTTTTTCAATCACGTGTGACTCAAATACCCAAAAAATGTTTAATTTCACCACAGTCCATCATATCAAATGCATTGCTAAGCTCCACCTTGAATTTGTTTATCATTTCCATCGAATCAGCCAAAATTAGTAAATCATCGACATATATGGTAATAATTATCAGTAATTGATCATCTTGTCTTCTTCCTAGATAAATGCTGTGATCTGATTGTAGTCTTGTAAAATTTGATTAGCTGAGGTAGTTGTCAATCTTCTGATTCCACATATGAGATGATTGTTTTAGTCTATACAATGATCGATTAAGCTTACATACAGCTCTCAGTAATAGCTCCGATTGGTCAATTTCTTCAGGTACTATCATGTAGATCTCCTCATCAAGATCACCATTCAGGAACACAGTTTTTACATCCATTTGGTGAATTTCTAAGTTTAGGGTTGTACCGATCGATAAAAGTATCCTGATCGATGTGAATTTCGCCACAGAAACAAATGTTTTATCGTAATCAATTCCTTGCTGTTGTGAATATCCCTTGGCAACTAATCTCGCCTTGTACCTGGCAACTGATCTATCAGTGTTGAGCTTCTTTTTAAATATCCATCTACATCCAATCGGCTTGCATCCTACAGGCACCTCAGGTACAATCATCCACATGTCATTATTCTTAAGTGATTTAAGCTCTTGATTGATCACTTCCTGCTAAAGCCTTGCATCAGGCAGGGAAATTGCTTCCTTGTAGGTCATTGGGTCATCGGTCAATTCAATTAAATTAGCTTCTGGCATACAATCTTGCCAAATTTGTAGGGCTTCAGTGTCTATCAATTGTTCAATTGGCTCCCAGATGTTGTCGTCATCATCATCATAGCCTAGCTATTTTACCAGATATTGCCTTTTTTCATCAATCTTGTATTCTTCAATGATCGCTTTAATAACATATTCTTGATCTTCTGGGTTGATGATTGTTTGGGATTTTAATATAATAGATTCATCAAATGTGACGTCACAGCTGATCTCTATCTTCCTATTGGTTAGATCCCAGAGCCTATATACCTTCTTTTCATCATAATAGCCAATCATTTTAAGCTTTTTGGATTGGGGCGCCAGTTTCGACCTTTTTTCTTTGCGAATATACAAATATGCATCAGCCTATATGACACGTAAGTTACTGATATTAGGCTTGTGGCTGTGCCATAATTCAAATGGTGAAGTACTCTCCTTATTGGCTCACATTAGCAATCAGTTGTATAAATATGTAGCACTTGCAGCAAGTTCAGCCCAAAGTTCATCAGGTATGTTGGCAGTGATTTTAATAGCTCAGATCGACTCCATCAATGTCTGGTTATATCATTCAGTGACACCATTTTGTTGCGGCATATCCAGCATCGTCATTTTATGATGAATTCCATTTTTGATTAAAAATTCGTGCATCTTGGTATTTACATACTCTCCCCCTCCATCGGACTAGAGAATCTTCAGTTTTCAGCCTAATTGCATTTCGGCGAACGCCTTGAATGCCCAGAATCGATCGAATGTATCACTTTTGCTATCAATAAAATATATTGTAACATAGTGAGTGGCATCATCGATAAATGTTAATATATTTCACTCCATTGACTGATGGTATAGGCATCGGCCCACACAGATCTGAGTGCACCCTTCCGATAGGCTCTATCGATCGATTTTTCACATGTCCAAAAGGCTTGCAGTGCAACTTCACGTATTCACACCTGGCGCATATTTCAATTTGTGCAGTTGACAGCTATACATCTCCAAGCCCTGTAACAAATTTGTTGATTGATTGCAGAGTATTTTAGCCCGGATGGCCCAGCCAGTGATGCTATAGTGTATAGTCATCAATCTTGGAATCAGTGATATTTGCTTCTAGCTCTGGTAATGTTAATAAATGAAATAGGTTGCCATCGGCTTGTCCGATTTTGATTTCCTTATGATCTATGCCGATTTTAATTACTGATCTGTTGCTTTTGAAGGTTATGTCATTTCTATTACATGTCAACACCAGCATAGATATTAAATTTCTAGTAATTTCTGGTATATATAAAATGTCCTGTAATTTCAACTCGTCGTCGAGCTCAATTGTCCCAACGTACGTGGCGCATAGCTTCTCGTTCCCTGCACATGTGACCAAGCCATTGTGCTCAGCCACTGTCTCAAAAATCTCCCATTGGTTGAACATATGTTGCGTGGCACCTGAATCGATGATGGCACCAATTACCAGATTTGCTTTGGCTCTTGGTTTAGCCTTTTCTTTTTCTGTTTTTACCCAATTGTTAAATTTGTTACATTGGAATATTCTGTGTTCTCTCTTACAGATGTAATATTTCTGAGGATATCTTCAAAAATTCCTGCCTCAATGGGCTCCATGATCACCGCCTCAGTTGCCTCTGTCATTATGATAACCTCCTCAATTGTTTCTATTATCGTTGTTATAGCCTCAACCTTGTCCAATACTTCTGCCTTGGTTGTTATGACCACCGCCTTGGTAGCCACCTTGGTAGCCACCTCAGTCTGTCATGTAGACTTCATCGCACCTCTACTTACTATCCAGATCAAACCTGATGTATGCGAGTTGTAAAGCCTCTAGCATTATCAGCATATTCTCCTATGCAAGTATTAATTCCCGGTACCTGGGGCTTAGACCCTGGAGATATTGTGGTATAGCTTCTGTATTGGTTATGTCTTCGATTTGCACCATAATTCAGTTGAACGCATTATTATAATCTTCAATCGATCCCTTTTGCTTCATCAGTGCAAGCTTATTGCGCATTCATAACAATTGTTCCATTGGTGTATATTTTTGCATCATAGCCTCTTTAAGCTCATTCCATGAATCAAATTCTTCTAATATGTTCATATGCCTCCATAGCCACATTCTAGCATTGCCTATAATTTTACTAATTGCTGCATTGACTTCCTCCTTTTGTACTGATAGATCAGTGCTGGTGATAAATTACTCTATGGTATCAAAGTAATCAAACAGTCTGGGTGCACCTCCTGACCCATCGAATTTGTTGATTGATCTCAGGTACTCCTTTGCCAGATTATTAAGCTTTGTTGATGTTGTTAGTGATGGTGATTGTATTTGTATTTGTGGTGTATTGCCTTCTGTAGCTGCATTCTGATTAGTTAGCACACTGGGTGATGCGTTTGTTTTGTCGATTTTTGCCATCAATTCACTCAATAGGGTTGCCAGCATATCTAATTTATCTTTCTGATTTCTGATTGTTGTAGCCATCTGTTCCTGTCAATCGAGGCTAAATCCTATATTACTTTAATGATTGCCATCCAATCCTTTGTCATCATCAAGAGTTTGATATCTGTTGTCTGTTTTTGATTTAGACCGCAATCTTGTCGATCTTGTTGCTAATAATGATGTATATAGATTATCCATTTTATTGTGTCGCATCATTGTATGCTATGTCATTATATATTGTTTATCGTGTTGCTTTATCACGGTGTCATTTGTCGCATTGTTTATCGCATTGTTTGACGTGTTATTTACAATGTTAAATAAACACTTACTGTAATCGCAGTTGTAATTGCTATGATTGCATAGATCTCAGGTTGTCAAGCTGTAATTGAGTGGCTCAGGGCTCATAACCTGTTAAAGTTTTGATCTTTGAATGTGTGTTTGGGGTAAAGAGTGCACTGGCTCATGAAGCCAAATATGCATGTATTTATTAATGCTAATATATGATTGGTCGATACAGACAAAGATCGTCTAAGCCACAATTGAGTGACATACAATCGATCGTTGATGGGAGAGAGAGATATAATAAGCTAATAATTTCAACAATTTATTGCAGCTTGGAATATAGCAGGTATATTGCAAAGTCTAAAAAATGTTCTTGTAAATTTATACTATCCAAATAGTATAACAAATGCTAATCTTTTCTGTACTTTTAATATCATTTCAATCTGGTTGTATCCTGTCTACAGGTTGACAGTTGAGTAGATTTACACTTTTTCTAACATGGATATTATAATCTATAGTATTATTATAAATTATAATATTGCTCTGATCTGATATATTATTCTACTACTTAATAATATTCTAACCTGATATATTATTTTACTATTATACCTTAGCTAATCAAATTATATCTTATATTTAGCTGAGCCATCAAAAATAATATACTTTACTAATGATACAGAAGATAGATATAACTTGTAGTTTCTAAACACAAAAAGTAGATTATACTTTAGACCTCCTATAATTATAAGCTTACAGGACATATAAGCATAGACAATACATATCAGCAATTATCAGAAAAATATTATTGGAAGAATATATATAAAGATATTAGAAAATATATTAGAAGATGCAACACTTACTAGAAGAGGTACTAAGGAAAGGAAGTTAAGGCCTTACAACTGATTGTACCTGGAGGACCCTTCGAACATATTGGAATAGACATTGTTGGATTGCTACCAAGAACACTTAGAGGAAATTGATATATTATAGTAACAGTAGATTACCTGACCAAGTACTTTAAAGCAAGAGCCTTGCTCCTTGCAGATGCTCTTAACATTGTGATGGATCGATGGATGGATGGACGGACGGACGGATGAACAGATGGTGGGTGGATGGATGGATGGATGGATGGATGGATGGATGGATGGATGGATGATGAATGGATGGATGGATGGATGGACAGACGGACGGACGGATGGACGGACGGACAGATGGTGGATTGGTGGAAGCGAACGAGGCACAAGATTGACATAAGTGAGTAGTATAGATATGATACGACGTGAGTTTGTTTTTTTTCTCTTGTGGCTGATGACGGATGGACAGATGGAATGTTTGTGGACCGTGGAATGGTGACAACGAAAAATATGAGATGGAGATAAACGGAGTGTTAATGAGTTTGAACTTACCAGTTGTCAGAAGGCTAAAATTCGCCTGTGGTCGAATAAACTAAAAGGGGACGTAGGAGAGATGAGCAGACCGTCCGGATACATAAAATACCATTATCGAAGGTACCTACAGATTTTCTAGCGAAAGAACCAAACATTAGTCAACGTGAAGCAATCTGGAATGTTTGTTGTCAAGAAATGGGTGATTATTTTCGAAGACGAACAGTGTCCATTTTTATTTGGGTGGCTTAAGTCACATGATAAAGGTTGTAAATTTGCGACATTGTATACGTCATTAATGCATTAATGTTTGACATTGTATATCATTAATGTTTTTTTTTTTTTGTTGGAGTTCCACAAGCTTGTTTTCTTGAGACTGCAAGCTTGAAGGGGGACACTGCAAATT